>CM032233.1:89687500-89817500 GCA_019009955.1 Riptortus pedestris
GAGAGAAAAAAGGTTATCCATGGTTTGTGCTTTTAGTGCCCCCCCCCCACAAATATGTGTATAAATATAAGTTTTTTAGTATAGTTGGTCATTTGCTACAAAATGTAATCAAACAAAACATTACGAGTATATTTTAGTAGCTCTAATTTTTGAAGTCCTTTAGTATCCATCTACAGCGCTTCAAGGTTTTAGGGGAAAGAAGGAAGGTTCAGGAAGAATAATCTCACAATTATTATTATTTAAATGTCCTTTATCGCAAGAAGTAAAAAAAAGTCCGTCACGCAGGGGCTGCGTAAACTAAGCAGATTTCCCACGTGAAGTTTTACAATAGAGAAATTTCACGAGAGCCGAGCAGTTAATGAAACGGCCGAACTAGCTTTTGGCGGGAAAGACACTTCGTCCGTTAGCCGCCCAGGATTTAAAAAAAATGCAAACATCTCGGTTAATATTCAAGATAGAGAATAAATGTATATAACAATATTTATAGTAAATTTAATTTGTAATAAGATTGATTCTATACAATTTTTCGATCCGACGAATAGTAACTGAGATATTTTGAATTTTCGAAAATCCTCCCCTCTAACCCCCCCCCCTCCCCGTGATCCGATTTCAGCGGTTAACGAACTTGATCTTTCTTTTTACATAAATAGACTAAATATCGAGTTTGGTAACGATCAAACAAAAATTGCGACCGCTAGAGCGGTAACAGACATATATATATATATATATATATATATATATATATATATATATATATATATATATATAGTTTTGAACGGACCTCAATTTCGTCATCTACTAAGTAGGATCGATGGACATTTGAAGAAAAATTTCGAAAATTCGGTCATGAGTACAACCTCAATAGCTGATTTCCCTTAAGGGAAATCTGCTAACAATAAATTTAGTAAAATTAGATTAAAAGTTTTGGTTAAACACTTGTTCGGTAAATGAGGAAAGGAGAGTAGGGAGGGATCAATAAGGTAACAGGTGGGTATTCGGCTGTTATTGATTTGTTCACCAGTAGGGCAACGTTCACTGTGCCAATGACACGCGTGTTTAATGTAATGGTGCTTATTCTCTCAGAATTAAGCATAGTCCTTCATCTCTGTATAACCATTAAGAGACTAAACCTTACGGCAATGATACTCTTGAATGGTGACTTAAAGAAATTCATAAATATCTATTTTTAAGTCGTCGTCTATTTTTATTTATTTTTTGTTGAGGAAACTCGTTTTTAGCAGATTTCCCTTAAGAGAAATCAGATATTCAGGTCGTTCTCATGACGCGTTTTTCGAAATTTTTCTTCAAATGTCCATCGATCCTATCTAAAAGATGACTAAAATGAGGCACGTTCAATACTGTGTGTGTATATATATATATATATATATATATATATATATATATATGTTACCACTCTAGTGTTCGCAATTATTGTTTAATCGTTGCCAAACTCGATATTTAGTCGTTTTATGTAAAAAGAAAGATCAAGTTCGTTAACGGCTGAAATCTGACCTGGGGAAGGGGGATTTAGAGGGGAGGATTTCCGAAAATTCAAAATATCTCCGTTACTATATGTCATATCGAAAAAATGTATAGAATCAATCTTATAGCAAATTAAATGCACTATAAATATTGTTATACCCAATGTAGAATATTAACCGAGATATTGGCATTTTTCAGTTATAATTAAAGTGGCGTGGTATATAATCTAGTCATAATATATATATATATATATATATATATATATATATATATATATATGAGCTTATAGTGAAAATCGGTTGACTAGGAATGGGCTAAAAACTTAAAATGGCTTCGTAAAATTGAGTTAAAAAGAATTGATCCTAAAGTTTTAAAAGCAGTCACGTAGGTTCCACGTGAACTGTGTATATTTTTCACCAGCTGCAATGCCAAGCCTGGGAAAACATAATAAAATGACGTCATCACAACATTCTAGTTTTCTCTTTCTACCGTAACATGAATTTAAAAATTAGATGTTTACTGATGCAGTGGCTATAAGTGAAAGTCGTTAATATTCGAGTAAGAGAGGAATATATGGAGTATCTGATTTCAGCCTTTAACCAACCATTTTTCTTTAGTTTTACATAAAACATTCAAATATCAAGTTTGGTAACGATCAAGCAAGTCCGTCACGCTGGGGCCGCATTGACTAAGTAGATTTCCCGCGTGCGGCACGTATTTGCATTCATCTCAAAAAGTAAAAGTTCTATGAGAACAATATTTGGTATTAAGGCTTCAAATATTGTGCTTCATAATATAATAGCTAATTGTTAATATGGTATGAGTTGGAGGGGGGGCGGTGGTTACTGAAGGCCCAAAACTATAAAATGAAAATATCTCGGTTAATAATCAAGATAGTGAAAAAAGATACATAACAACATTTATAGAACATCACATTTGAAATAAGATTGGTTCTATACAATTTTTCGATCCGACGCATAATAACGGAGATATTAAGCTAGTTCATTTACACACGCACGCACTCACTCATTCACGCACACACACACACACACACACACACACACACCATTATCGTCATCTCCTAGGATCGATGGACATTTGAAGAAATGTTTAGAAAATATCGTCATGACTACAACCTCAATAGCCTTAAGGGAAATCAGCTACAATATGACACACTACTGCTCGTTTATTATCTCCAATCACTCATGGAGGTGCATTATGCAACCAAATTAGCATTGTACGTGACATTGGGTTCATCTTCTTCCCATGACGATTAACTTCCCAAACTCTCTTAAACTCATTTAAACCTATAACTTTTAGCTGATTTCCCTTAAGGGAAATCAGCTATTGAGGTCGTACTCATGACGCGATTTTCGAAACATTTCTTCAAATGTCCATCCATCCTACCCAGGAGATGACGAAAATGAGGTCCGTTCAAAATTATATATATATATATATATATATATATATATATATATATGTGTGTGTGTGTGTGTGTGTGTGTGTGTGTGTGTATTTGTCTGTTAACGCTCTAGCAGTCTCAATATTTGTTTGATCGTTACCTAATTCGATATTTAATCTTTTTATGTAAAAAGGAAGATCAAGTTCGTTAATGGCTGAAATCGGACCAGTGGGAGGGGGGGATTTTGAAAATTCGAAATATCTCCATTATTATACGTCGGATTGAAAAATTGTGTAGAAACAATCTTATTATAAATTAAGTTTACTATAAATATTATTATATACACTTTTTCTCTATCTTGAGTATTAACCGAGATATTTGCATTTTTATGAAATGTGTGTGCGGCTATTGTCCGAAGTTTCCGGATTAGTTCGGCCGTTTCCGTAACTGTTCGGCACTCGTGCAACCTAACGTTTCTTGTCTTCTAACCTTTTACTTTGTGATTATATGCAAATACGTTCTGTTGATGCCCTATTTGTTTACAATTCATAAGCCGTTTCCGTTGGGAGATTATTAAAAGTAACTGAACGATTTCTCATTACTGTTTGTATTTACTCTCGGTGGTGTAAAGTGTTAGCAGTATGCAGATTTCTCTATTGTAAAACTTCACGTGGGAAATCTGCTTAGTTTACGCAGCGCCTGCATGACGGACTTTTTGCAGTTCAAAATGTTAATCGCTCTACATATTAAATTAGGACTTTTTAAAAATTTTGTTTAAGCCATGGACAAAAATGGTGATGGTTTCACTTATTTGAAACAAAAACCGTCAGACACGCAGGGGCTGCCATAACTAAGCAGATTTCCCACGTGTGTCACGTAATTGCATTTATCTCAACACTTACAAGTTCTATGAGAACAATATTTCTTATTAAGGCTTCAAGTAATGTGATTCCTAATATAACAGCTTATTATTACATTTTACAAAAAACGTTCAAACATCGTGCTGGGGTGATCTGGAAATTCACCTGGATTAAGATTAAAAGTGTGTGCGCGTGTAGTGTAATTATAACTAGATAGTTGAGGTAATGATTTTTTTTACGGCAGGAGAAATGTTCCTCTATTCCGTGACAATTGAAACTAATACACTTCTCAAATTGGATCAACGTGAGTCGCCCAGCCTAGGCTAATTTACTGACTCACTCAAGCTGTAGGAGGCTTAATCTAATATCCTCCTAAACACCCCGTTTGTTTTGGAAACATCCTCAATTTACTCATGACCTAAGTCAATAAAAGGCAATTAAAAGTATGTTACGTAGGAGCTGCATTAACTAAGTACATTTTCCGCGTGCGGCACGTATTTGCATTCATCTCAAAACGTAATAGTTCAATGAGAACAATATTTGATATTTAGGCCTCAAATAATGTGCTTAACCCTCCGTCGGGCGCACCTCTGGTCGAAACAAAATCGGGCGCACCGGCACAATGGGACGAGCCTATGTAATTTGCTGGAAATTGGCTAAAAAATAAATTTCATATTTTTCGCTTTTATTGTTAATAAAATGTTAGATATAATATTGATAATGAGCTACATTACGTTTGAAATACTTTTATCGCACAATAACAGGACCGGAGGTCCATACACTTGTTTTAGCAGATTTCCCTTAGGGGAAATCAGCTATTGAGGTTGTACTCATGACGGAATTTTCGACATTTTTCTTCATATGTCCATCGATTCTACCTAGTAGATGACGAAAATGAGGTCCGTTCAAAACTGTATATATATATATATATATATATATATATATATATATATATATATATATATATATATATATATATTTGTCTGTTACCGCTCTAGCGGTCGCAATTTTTGTTTAATCCTTACCAAACTTCATATTTAAGCGTTTTATGTAAAAAGAAAGATCAAGTTTGTTAACGGCTGAAATCGGACCAGTGGGAGGGGGGGGGATTTCCCACGTAAAACTTCACGTGGGAAATCTGCTTAGTTTACGCAGCCCCTGCGTGACGGACTTTTATTATTTCTAAGGTTCCCGCAAATTTGCCGTTTTAATAATTATTGAACTAAAAAATGTATATACCCCAGTTTAAATTTTTTGTAGTTTACAGTGTTAAAGCAAGATAAAACGATTGTGAATTGGCCGTTTTGCTGTTAAAATAAACATTTTTATTTTAAATTAAAAAAAAGTGTTATCGAAAATTTGAATTTTTTTTTAAAATTTATTTTCGAAAAATGATTAATGTTGTTTAAATCGAAGCCCATTGCATTTCAAAATATTGACCTTAATGAGTAATACGAGGTGGAATTTTCTTGCAGATATCTGCAACCTTGGGAATTATTTGGAATTAAAGGTATTGTTCACATTTTAGAAGAATTTGCGGAACGAAGTCCCCTTGGAATTAACCAATCTGGTTTACTCATTTTGTTCCTTCTGTTAGCAGATTTCCCTTAAGGGAAATCAGCTATTGAGGTCGTACTCATGACGCGAGTTTTGAAAAATCTCTTCAAATGTCCATCGATCCTACCCAGGAGATGACGAAAATGAGGTCCGTTCAAAATTATATATATATATATATATATATATATATATATATATATATATATATATATATATATATATATATAGAGAGAGAGAGAGAGAGAGAGAGAGAGAAATATTTGTCTGTTAACGCTCTAGCGGTCGCAATTTTCGTTTGATCGTTACCAAACTCGATATTTAAACGTTTTATGCAAAAATAAAGATCAAGTTCGTTAATGGCTGAAATCAGACCAGTGGGAGGGGGAGTTTAGAGGCGGAGGATTTTCGAAAATTCAAAATATCTCCGTTACTATACGTCGGATCGAAAAATTATATAGAATCAATCTTATTGAAAATTAAATTTACTATAAATAATGTTATATACATTTGTTCTGTATCTTGAATATTAACCGAGATATTTGCATTTTTCTGTTTTCATCTTCTGAGATGAGATCGGCTAACTTCGGGTCTAGTCGTGAGTTTCCGTCAAGAGCTAGTTCGGGCTGTTCCCGTAACTGTTTGAATCTCTATTCTGAAATTTCTCTATTGTAAAACTTTAAGTGGGAAATCTGCTTAGTTTACGCAGCCCCTGCGTGACGGACTTTTTAAACTGTGAAGAGTATCGGTATACCTTCATTTTTCTGTGACTGTGCGTTATTTTCTCTTTCGTTTTTTAAAATTGTGGATTGGATTTTGGTTACTTCAACGGATTACGATTGTGTTTTAAATTAAAGGATTCTTACTGATTTTGGTGTATTACTTATTGAATATTGAATTGGATTACCTTGCGGAATAATGGAAAACTTGAAGACAAATCGCGATTTTTTTAATAGACTCCAGATTCTCGGTACAAAAAATTATGAGTGCCTATTTGAAGATATTACTTATACTGTTTGGAAACTTTGAAAGAGAAGACACGGCTGTTCTGCCAACAAGTAAAGCGTAGGTTAGAAGAATCACATCGGATTGTGGACAGATTTTTATTAAAAAATAACTCATGGTTAGGTATGGATTTCATCTACTCTCCAGAATTCACAACATTTGTCGATAACCAAACCCAGTCAGGTGAACAAAAACCTTTTAATGAATGCACCGAGCGACAAAAAATGCGCAGAACTGAATGTTTAAGAGAGCAGTACACTGGAAACGAGCTCCTACTCGCAGCAAAAATGAACTTTCGAAAAGAAGACAGTTTTGAATTACTTATTACAAAATCCCGACGGAGCTAGCAGAATCAAAGATTCCTGTTTTAATGCTAACCATGCTGCTTCCATCGTAAAAACGTTCTCTTCAGAAGAAGCCCTTTCCATTAGCACTTCCCTAGGTATATCAAAATTTAAATACATGCTTTTAAGAGACAGTATCAAAATGAATGGAGTGGACATTTTTCCTTCCTACCACAAAATTATAGTGGCGAAATCGGAATGCTACCCAGCTAAAAATTGTATCTACATAAATGAAACAGAAGTCAAAATAAACCTCCAATCACTAATGAATATTACTATGTCTCGACTATTTCTTATACCAACACTAAAAAACGAATTGTCACTTAATCGGCAACTAGTGCTAGTATCAAAATGGGGATGTGATGGTTCTTCTGGGCAGAGTATGTATCGTCAATCATATAGTGGAGGTAATCAGAATACTGATGACTCTTCAATTTTGTTGACTACTGTAGTGCCAATTAAACTGTATGATTCTCTAAACTCCGAAGTTATATGGCAGAATGAAAAACCCTCTTCGACGTTTTTCTGTAGGCCTCTTAGATTTTCATTTTGCAAAGAAACTCCTGCAATAATTAAAAGCGAAGTTGATCGAGTGCAAGCTGAGATTTGATCGCTGACTCCGACTGTACTGGATTCGACGGAAATAAGGCATCAAATGTTGTTAACAATGATTGATGGTAAGGTGTGTAATGTACTAACTGAAACTAGTTCATCGATGCGTTGCTATATTTGTGGCGCGACTCCCAAGGATATGAACAATCTAGAAACTATACGAAAAAAAGTTTGCAATGAAGAATACTATTCCTTTGGGATATCTCCATTGCATGCAAAAATTCGTTTTTATGAGTGTCTCTTGCACATTTCATACAACCTTGATTTCAAAAGATGGTCGGCTTCAACCAATGAATTTAAATTTCTTCAATCTGAAAGGAAAAAGGCAATTCAAGAAAAATTTCGCACATTTTGTTTCATTTTGAGTCTGGCAAATCCTACATGCTTTTACAATAAACAGTGACATTGATTACATGAAGTGAATTTAATATATTTTTTAATTTTAATATATATAATTTCAATAATTATAATCTAATTTAATCTAACTAATTCTACCGGTAAAATTACTTTAACTGTTCAATATCTCTATCATTGCAATTTTTTGAGCAGCTAAAATAACAAGTTCTATACGAATGTTCGCCTTGAAAAGTGCACAATAGAATAAATAACAAAAACACTCACAAAAAGTAATATATTAACAAATTATTCATGATATGAGTTTACTCATTTACGTTAAGGGAGTCAAACGTTTTCAGAGCTGCTATAATGAACGTATACAGCCTATTCAATTTATTGACATCGTTAAAATTTAGCATATTTTGTATTGACTGATGATCAGAGGATGTTGAGATGGATGGCTTTAAAATATTCTGTCTGTTTTCTTGGAGTGCTGAACAGTGTAGGAGAAGGTGGTATAGGCTATTGATAATGATACACTGCTTGCAAAATGGGCAGAGATCGTTTGCATTGAGAAATAGAGGTTTGTTTCCTTGGTATAGTTTAATATCCTCAGGGTTTCCAACCCTTAATCTGATGCACCTTAGTTTGCGACTAATGATAACGGAGGTATTTTGAATTTTCGAATTACCCCCTCTAAACCCAAATTATTTCTAATCCAATTTCAGCTATTAACAACTATGAACCTAAGTATTGCATGACACGGATAAGTACCGAGAATGGTACATATGAAATAAAACATTTTTTAGTTAAGAACGTAAAATCTTAAATGAGGATGACAAATCGAAAATATTTGCACGAGCACACACACACACACACACACACGTATATATATACACTAGCTCAGATACCCGGCTTCGCCATGAAATTGATTTGAGGCTGAATGGTGATGGTATTTTTTTTGGCAAGGCTTTAATTTGCACAATATTTTGACATTTACCCGTCCCAGTGTTTAGGGTTAATACCTGTTGTTGGCATTTGTTAATAATAAAATTAATTTTTTATGTATGTCTTCACTGTCCTCCAAATTGTCATATTTCCCGTCTCCTGTGCATTATGCATAGATTTCAGTTATTAAGGACAAAATATTAACAAAGAATTGAATTAATTTTTCCTGGTGAGGTACCTCATAGTTCAAATTGGAATGAATTGTTGAGCATATCAATATTTCTACGCAAATTACTTGCTCCACACATTGTTCCTGGAGAAATGTATAAAAAAAAAAAAGTTAATCTAAATAACAAAGTAAACAACTTTTGTTATGTGCATGTTTGTCGAAAAACATATAGACAATGAAATATCGCAAACTTTTATTTCAGGCCTCCCTTATAACCCCCACTCCCGTTCTAACCTAAAAATTTTAATATAGCTTATAATCATGGAAGAATTAATGCTAATTGACATACCGAGTTTTTTTTAGTTCGGTTTAATCGTTAGCGCCCAATGAAATAGTTGACTCCCGCTTTAGTTTATAGTGTATATCTCGTTTACACTTTGTTAAAAGATAAAAATAAATATGACAAAAGTTACTCTAAATAACAAAATAAACAACTTTTGTTATGTTCATATTTGCCGAAAAACGAATAGAAAACGAAATACCGCTATTTTTAAATTCAGGCCTCCCTTACAACCCCCACTCCTGCCCGTCCCTAGAAATGTTGGTATGGTTTGTTATAATGAAAGCGTTAGTGCTAATACACATACCGAGTTTTATTTATTTCGGTTGAGTCTTTTGTGCCAAATAAAATTGTTGACTCCCGCTATAGTTTTTAGCGTATAACTCATTTATACTTCCGTATACGGCAAAAGTGCATATAACAAAAGTTACTCTAAATTACAAAATAAACAACTTTTGTTATAGGCATATTTGCTGAAAAAGCAATAGGAAACGAAATATCGCTATTTTTAATTTCAGGCCTCCCTTATAACCCCCACTCCTGTTTGTCTTAGAGAATATTAATATACCCTAAAGTAGTAATATACATACCAAGTTTCATAAAATTCGGTTCAGCCGTTTATGCGTGAAAAGGTAACAAACAAATAAACAAACAAGCAAACAGACACCAAAGAAACAAAATGCAGTTATGGTGTCTATGACATGTGAAACGAAAAGTTATCGTGAAATTTAGCGAAAAAAATCAATGTACAGACAGAGGTTACAATTTTATATATATATATATATATATATATATATATATATATATATATATATATATATATATATATATATATATATATATAATTTTGAAAGGACCACATTTTCGTCATCTCTTGGGAAGGATATACGGGCATATGAAGAAATATTTAAAAAATCGCGCCATGAGTGTAACCTCAATAGCTGATTTTCCTTGTGGGAAATCTCCTACAACAGAGTGTACTTAGAACCACGGATAGCTATTCTGAGAGTCGTGAATCAGACTGTCATGTTATTCAAATGCCTTTGCAGAACTTAGATGAAGCTCATTTTCATAGTTAAACATAACTGGTATAACAACTTCATATTGAGCTTTAAATGCCAATTATATTTCTGATCCATATACATACAAGTTAACGGCTAATTTATGTTATGACTGGTAATTAAAAATAATTAAGTTACAGGAAAGAAACGGGAAAGTTTTTCTCTGCTGTAGGTTGTTTAAATGGCGTAGAAGAGGAAAACTGGAGAAAATACGGCAGAGCAGCGACCTAGTTTAGAGAAGGGCGTGGTTTATTCGAGCAGTTCGCATGAGCTCGACACTCGCGTATATCTCGTGTTGAAGATCTTTATCCATCTAAAACGACACGTTTTAAATCAAGTTTGGTATTAAACAGAAATGTTTTCTTATATTTGTTGAATTCTTGTAAGTGGTAGAAAGATACTTGGATTCGCCTCAATGACATGAAATTTCCATTCAATGTTATCATAAAATAACAGAATACGTCAATATTTTTTTTCTATAAACAATTTTCTAATATTATACCAATTAAATTCTTTAAAAATTATTGAATTCCTTTTTTCTTATATAATTCATTCGTTAAAAAATTAGGTTAAATTCTAAGAATAGATAATGTAAAATTCTTCAATTTAAATAATTATATACAATAAATTAGTTTCGTCAGCAATCTTAATACAACTCTAAAAATATATCATACATTTGTCATTAATTTACATGCAAATTTATTTAAGGATTTTAAGCTTTATAAATGATAAGAAACTTATCCCACCTTAATGAGACAATGTACCTGAACACAAATTACTTTAGACCGATATTTTCTACAAATAGTAGTTTTATTTAATAATTGAACATTTTGAAAATATGCATCTTGGGTATAAAACATCACATAAAGGTTTTTGGTAGAGGGTTTGAAGCATTGTATCGTGTTTTATGTTTATGTGTTATCCTATCTTTATACTATTTTCTCACAAAAAATATTGTTTCGTACATATTTATTGAGGGAAAAGCCATTATTTTTGACTCCATAAAAAGTGGACAACAGGAGTTTCTCGACTTTGTTTTGAATATAAACCTTATTGCTCTCTTTTGTAATTTAAATATTAAAATATGGATTTTGGAGTTGCCCCAATGCATAACATCGTAAGTTAACCGACTATGGAAATATTCATAGTATATTAAAAATAGAGTTTCCATTAGAAGATTTTTTTAACACATTTTATTAAGAAGCAATTCGATTTTAGTTTCTCACTCAATTCTTCAATATGATTGAACCAGACAAGTAAATACTTACTTTGTCTTTCTGAATAGGCTATTATTATTTTGGCATTTAATATACATACAACTATACCAACTTACAAGAAAAATTATTTGAGAAAAAAGACGTTCTCGACCAAATCCAAATGTCTATATGCTTCAAGGGGGTCCAAAACATTCCTCCAAAACCTGATTGCGCAATGCCTTTTCTTGACTTTCTAGGGAAATCGGAGCAGATCGTCTGTTTAAAATTACTTGAATTTTGGTCACAATCACGGATAAATCGATTTTAATGTCCGGACACATGTAAGCACTCATAATCGGCTGGATGTATATATTCTGAATAAATATATGAGCTCCAACAAACATAATTTATATTTTAACAACGCAAACGATTTTTCCACCAAAAGGTTTGTTTCTATTCTCTTCATGAGTACATTTTATATTTGGCATTTTGAAAACTTAATATAAATCACTCGAAACAAAAGAAAATGGGTAACTAAAGCACTGTTCTTATTCAATAACACGATAACTGATAGGATTAGGTGAGAAGATTAATCTATGTTATTGATTTTAGAGAATTGAGCTCTCCCTCTCTCTCGTTTATATTGCATATTCATGGTAAAGGGGAACTTCTTAACTTCGCGGTCTCAACGTTTAGATTTTGGTGCAATAGTTAACCATAATCAGATCTATTCAATCTACTCAACCCCGTCATCACATGCAATCAGACTATTCAACCCCGTTCCTTACTCTCCCCACTCTGTAATGACCAAAGAGTTATTCATTATAAGAGTTAGGAGAGAATATGTAGTGGCTCATATATAATCACGTCCGACCACTTGTGTTTTTACATGTAGTGTCATTAGAATCGATTTAGCGCCGATTGTGACCAAAATCATGAAATGCTGGAGAGATAATCTGCTTCGATGACCCATTTGAGGAATTCTGACTCCTTGAAAATGAAGAAAAGACGTTGGGCATCAGATTTTGGAGGTATTTTTTTTTTAACCTTCCCGATCCTTGAAACAGGGTGTGTATATTATCGAAGTAGGAAAATGTAAAATCCCAAATATGTCTATCACCAAACTTGCACATATACAGGATATGCAACTATAAATCAAATTCGTTATTGTCCAAAATGGGACCCGGATGAGGGAAAGATTAGGAAGAGGTTAATGTAAAATCCTATCTTGGTAAAAGTTTAGACATTTCCTGGCATTACTTCTCACCTTATTGTTTGTATTCTCAATGAAAGTCGAAAAAGATAGTTTTTAATTGATTATAATAATACAAGTATTGATTATTTAGGGAGTTAAACGTTTAGCTCACCTCCCTTTTTTTCAATAGTTTTGAGGATTTTTAAATGAAACTTGGTAGGTCTTAGTTGTGGAGATCGAACATTCTTTTAGGGGTAAAGTCTACTTTCTAACCTCTTCCAGTTCTTCTCCAGCTCATCTAACTCTGAAATTTCCAATGGAAAGTATATTTTTCATGAAGGATTCTTAGGCGTAAATTGTAAAACAAAAGCATTGTTAAGTACACAAAAAAACCTGAAAAGTATTGAAGGTTAAAATTTTAAAATAACGCCCTGCTCAAAGTTGTAAGTATTAAAGTAGTTGATATGGTTTGAGCCAGTCACTTTACTTCTAACGTCAGTCACAGTCTCCACCGACCGAGGAACCTCAAATTATGATAACAGTTTCTTATGGGAAACTGAATTCTCAAACAGTTTTTTCTTTGTCGTTTGATTTCGATTTGCCTATGTGCTAATTCTGCTAATATATATATATGCTTTCTGAGAGGCGAAAGGCGAGTGCTCCATCCTGGATGAGTTTTCAAACGGTTTAGCTTCATTTACCAAAATTCCACATACATATTTATTCTTAATGCCAGTAACCGGGGGGGGGGGTCTTTTAAACTGTTACGGCGTAAGCTAAGCCAGATTTCTCTATTGTAATCTCCGATCATCAGTAACGATCAAATGTACCAACTGACGAATATTGGTGTGTCATTAGTTAAGCATTTCCAAAATATTCTCGCCAATCCCTGCTTTACCGCTCCCACTAACTTCCACTCAACTATATAAATAGAAAATAAAGATTATAATTCGGTGGGGAACAACCCATGGGTGATACTACATGTTCAGGTTCAGGTTGGCCGTGTGAGTAATAAGACGTTGGTCTTAATCTCATATGGTAAACCTAGAGTGTCAAGCTCGATTCACGCCTGGGCAAATAGGAATTTATTATCGACGGACTCATTAAATAAAGATAACCCACCCAAGTAGCCATAGTAGCATAAAGTGAACGTAAATAAATAAACAAATAAAAAAAGTCTACAGTATTAAGTGATTGTCTTGGGAACCTTAAGTATATCTTCATCTGCAGAAATCCCTGCCCAAACTTTGCCTTCCTTCAGTGAAGATTACACTAAATTTGAAAATTTAGATCTGTCTTAAATAAACAAAATTACAAATATTTCAACTATAGATAAATTTGATGGTCTTAAGGATCTTGCACAAGGGCTATTCTCTTCTCAACTTAGCTGAAGAAAAATTATGAAATTGATATTCAGTTGGTAAGCTAATCCTCGGCGCTAGGCATTTCTCTCATCCATATATTTTATTGACCTCGCCAGAAAGGTTTCATACTTTTTCAGATATTGATCACAGTTCAGCATTGGCGCGCTGTTGCAAATAATTAAAACTCTCCTTTTTAGCATTTTGAAAGTAACGCCCTTTAAAGAAACTGTGCAAATTGATCCAAATTTACAGAGAATTTACATGAAACTTATTAGAGCTTGTGTGATTCCACAAACAATGCTGAACGAGGTGAATTACATAATGAACTTAGAGGATAAAATGATGCTCACTTCTTCTTCTTAATATTCTACGAGCTTCTCGTAAACATAATAACAACCCCTGCTGGAACAACCCGATTTTGAAAAGGTCTAATAACCATCCCTACCTGTGATGTTAGTGCTTCTGATGGTGACAACATTTCGAGTATTCTGACTTTCTGGCTAAATTCTTAAAGGAGAGATATCGAATTTCCAAGGCTATGCATTTGTGCGGGGTTTGATTGTCTAGTATGCAATGCTCTCTATGCAAATCCAAGACATACCACACTGAAATCTATTTTTGAAAATATGAAAGCCTAGTAAGGTCATCTTTTTGTCAACTCTCAGTAACAGACAACTTCTCACATCTCCAATAAATTCACTTTTGTTATACTTACAAGCATTGTGAGCTCCAAACCTCTTAATGAATTGATGACCTCTTCCTTGGAAACTACCTCTCAGGTTATTTCGGAGCACTGTGCCTAACTTCATCCTTGTCTTCAAGCTGAGGATGGCATCTTTAGTAGCCAATTTACTGACCCTATCTGCTTTCAGCCTTTTAGCAGATTTGCCTTTAAGGAATCAGTAATTGAAGTCTACTCATGACGCGATTTTTGAAAAAATTACTCAAATGTCCATCTATTCTACCTAGGAGATGGCGAAAATGAGGTCATTCAAACTATGTGTGTGTGTTAACGCTCTAGCGGTCGTAATGTTTGTTTGATCGTTACCAAACTCGATATTTAAACGTTTTATGTAAAACTAAAAATTAAGTTCAATAATGTCTGAAATCCGACCAGTGGAAAGAGAAGTTTAGAGGGGAAGAACGAAACTTCGTAATAACTCCGTTATTATGCGTCGGATCGAAAAATTGTATAGATACAATCTTATTGCAAATGGAATGTTCTATAAATGTTGTTATGTATATTTTCTGAATATCGTTATTATTAACCGAGATATTTGCATTTTTTAGTTTTCGGCCTTCAGTAAACACCCACTCCTACTTTTGTCGTATTAACAAAAGTCCGTCACGCAGGGGTTGCGTAAACTAAGCAGATTCCCCACCTGTGCCACGTATTTGCATTTATCTCATAAAGTAAAAGTTCAATGAGAACAATATTTGGTATGTATGCTTCAAATTATGTGCTTCATAATATAACAGCTTATTGCTAATATGAAATGAGTACAAGGGGGTGGGGTTACTGCAAATATCTCCGTTATTAATCAAGGTAGTGAAAATACGTACATAACAACATTTATAGAACATCTATACTGGCGGTTCCAACCCTTTACTCGATTTACCACATTTATAGAACATTACATTTGCAATAAGATTGGTTCTATACAATGTTCCGAGTACTGAGTACGACATCAATAGCTCTTCATTTTCTTTAAAGGTCTGAATGCCCAGTTCACTCCAGAGGCAAAGGACTTTATATATGTTAGTACCTGGCCAAACTTCGTGTGAAGAACTATGTTTTAGCAGATAACCCTTAAGGGAAATCAGGTATTGAGGCCGCACTCATGACAAGATTTTCGAAAAAAGTCCTTAAATGTCCATCACCTCATCCTCAAATCATACCTTTCCGAAAGACATTTTCAAGTTTCATTTGGTTCCTCAGTCTCATCCTTATTCCCCAGCTGGCAGGTGTACCACAGGGGGGTATCCTAAGTCCTTTCTTATTCCTTACCTATTCTGCCGACATCCCATCACATCCCGAAACTTCCCTTCTCACGTATGCAGATGATACTGCAATCTTGACGTCTAACTCAGGCCCAAATGTGGCATCCGCATCTTTTCAAGAACACCTAGCTCTGCTAGAATCCTGGCTGACTCAGTGGAGGATTGAGGTCAATAGCAGCAAATCAAGCCATGTAACATTTACCCTCCGACGTTCCATTTGCCCTCCAGTTACACTCAATAGCGCACTAATTCCTCAAATCATAAATTTGGCATCTAGGACTCACATTAGACAAACGACTATCTTCGAAACCCCACATCACATTAAAAAGACAAGAATTGAATCGACGGTACAGACTTCTACTAAGACTACTTGACAATAGATCTAAACTATCACTACACAACAAATGACTGACTTATACGGCAGAACAATATGGACATACGGACTTGAATTTTGGGGTTCCACTAAACCTCCAAATTCCTACAAAATCCAAACCCTCTAATCCAGAATACTCCACAAAATTACAGATTCCCCATTTTACGTATCCAATTTAACTCTCCATAACGACCTCAACATTCCTTTTGTCCATACCCTCGCCAAATCCCGATATCAGAAATTCCACTCTCTCCTTCCCACACATCCTAATCCTTTAGTCGAATCACTTTCATCTACCCATATTCCAGAAAACCCAAGACGACGTCTGAAGCGTAAGTGGCCAAGAGATCTCCTTGTGTAGTGCTCAGTATAACTCCATGTAGTACAATCCAATGTTCCCTCCAATGTGGGTATTGTCAATGGACAACTTCCCACCTCAAGTGAATAATCAAGCCAATTGTTTTATCATTCACCTCATTTGGTTGTAATATTTATATATGTTGTTGTAAATAAACGAACAAAAAAAATGTCCATCGACCCTACTTAGTAGATGAGGAATATATATATATATATATATATATATATATATATATATATATATATATATATATATACACACACATACACACACACACACACACATACGTGTTTGTGTGTAAAATGAACGTATTTCAGGTTTGTCATTTTCTAGTGAGGATAGTAAGATCATATCAAGGAATTTGTAAAAATTGTGTCGTCAGGACCACATAAATTGATTATTTCCATTCTCCCACTATTTTAGAATGGTTCGAGGAATGATTTTAACCACTCCCTTCCTGGTTTAATTTTGGCGATTAATAATCTCGTTTTTTAGCTCTACATGAAATCCCACGAATAAAGTTTTGAGAACAGAAACATACGCACCTATATATATATATATATATATATATCGCTTCATCAGAGACAACTTGCAGATAATTTGTTTTTTCTTCGAAGGATTGTAGAGGAGAACTTCCCGCGAACGCTGTATTTCGATGTGATATGAATAGCTGCTGTTTGACTCCAAACAAGTCTGAAACTGTGTTTAGCAGCATACATACACACCATCTTTTAAATTCATGTATCGAAAGGTTAGATGAAATGTATGTGATGCCATCAATACTGTGTATGGAAAAACAATTAAAACTTATTTCCATACCCAATATATATATATATATATATATATATATATATATATATATATATATATATATATATATATTATATAGTTCATGCACTCGATTTAAGTCGATTAATTCTTAACTAAATATGGAGCGTGAAAATCGAATATATTAATGAGGTATTAATTCTATTTTAATCCCATTCACCTCCGTAATGTTTCTTCTGAATACTTCATATTTATAACAGGTGCTTTATATCTGAGCTATTTTCAAATATCATGAACTGCCTACAATGTGGATGTATACACATTAAATCAATAGCTTAACTGTGTTCCAAACACACTATTCACAATAACATTTAAAATATGCAACATTTGTCTTAGCATGATTCTAAAGTAGCTTATAAGGTTTTCCTGATGGGCCGATTTTTAATTATTTCTTGACATTTACACCAACCTGAAGTTCGCGCACTCTCTCTCTCTCTCTCTCTCTCTCTCTCTCTCTCTCTCTCTCTCTCTCTCTCTCTCTCTCTCTCTCTCTCACTCTCTCTCTCTCTCTCTCTCTCTCTCTCTCTCTCTCTCTCTCTCTCTCTCTCTCACACACACCCCCACACACTCTCTCTCTCTCTCTCTCTCTCTCTCTCTCTCTCTCTCTCTCTCTCTCTCTCTCTCTCTCTCTCTCTCTCTCTCTCTCTCTCTCTCACACACACACACACACTCACTCTCTCTCTCTCTCTCTCTCTCTCTCTCTCTCTCTCTCTCTCTCTCTCTCTCTCTCACACACACACACACACACACACACACTCTCTCTCTCTCTCTCTCTCTCTCTCTCTCTCTCTCTCTCTCTCTCTCACACACACACACACACACATTTTTCTGTTAATGCTCTAGTGGTAGAAATTATTATTTAAGATGCATAGTATGCCCAGCTTAATGTTAAGTATTATTTACATTATTCCTCTACTAAGTGAGAATTATTTAATGGAAGATGAAATATGATAGCTTTCCTCTTTTGGGTATTTTTCTTCTTAACACTCAACACTTTTATCATCATCAAATCATGTCCGCCTAGTCTTCAGCATGTCCGTCATCCTTGCACTTGTATAACGAATGAACGAAAAGTTAGGAACAATAGAACCCACGGCAAGGCCCAAAAGTCCATTCATGCTGGGGCTGCGTAAACTAAGCAGATTTCCCAAGTGCTGGTATGAGACACTAGTGATATCCCCCCACATATTCTGACTGAAAACTAGAATCACTCGCTTAATATTTGAGCTACGAAAAAAACATATAGATCAGCAATTGTAGAGCATGAATATTTTAACAAGATTGATTCTATAACATTTTTCGTGTACACTCATAATAACGGAGATATTTTGAATATTCCCCCCTAAACCCCCCCTTATTCCTGGTGCGATTTCTGTCAGTAACAGATATGATCTTTAGTGTTGACAGAAATAGTTAACGGTCGATTATGGTATAGATCAAATAAACATTTGCGAGACAAGAAGGTTAAATCTTAATTGACGAAGCCATCGTACAACGAATTCGTATGTACCTCCCATAATAAAGGTCTCATGATAACAATATTTGGTAAAGAGGATCATATTATAACAGCTTATTGTTAATATGAGATGAGTAGGAGTGGCGGTTTACTAAGGGATGAAAAATAGAAATTTCAGATATCTTGGTTAATATTCATATTACAGAAAATATGAACATAACAACATTTATAGGTAATTCAATTTACAATAAGATTGGTTCTATAAACGTTTTGATCCGACGTAGAATAACGGAGATATGTTGAATTCAAAATTCTCCCTCTCTAACCCCCCCCCTCTCCCGGTGGTCCGATTTCAGCCCGTTAACGAACTAGATCTTTCTTTTTACATAAAACGATTATATGTCAAGTTTGGTAAATGGAAGAAATTTTTCGATAATCGCGTCATGAGTACAACCTCAATAGCTGATTTCCTTTGAGGGAAATCTGCTAAAATTGAAAGTACAGTTATCTATGGCAATGCACCCATGAATTAGCCAGCTACGGGGTTTCAAGCAACTTAGATTACTTTGGATTGTCCATAACGTAATTTGCCAGCAGCACCCCCCGGCTACTGCAATGTATGACCTAGTTTACTGTATCCGATAACGAAACTGGGCCACTCTGAACACTACGTATATGTGAGTATAAAATGTCTGGCCTTATATTTTGGGGAAAAAAAGATTTACAAAATATGAGAACAAAGATGTGTAGCTCCTGAATCCCATATTGCAACAGGCCTAGCTGGTGTAAGACTAATGACTCATAATTAAGCACAAATGTGAATTTAGTAATTGTGTATGTATCCATAATTGTGTGTGTATAATATTTATCAGTATATAACACTCCGAAATATTTGATATTCTGAAACTGCTCGTATCATATTCCTGGGTATTATGACTCATACTTTTGTTTTACAATTTATTTATATTCATACATACACGAGTAAGAACTGTATTAAACACCCTAAACAACTATGATTTTTATGTATAAAGTTATGGGCCTTGATAAAAGCGCTTCATACTGAATGATTAGAGAGGATTACAACTGCAGTGCTTGAGTAGGACACTGACGGCCCTACACTAAATATATCGAGTAGGACAGCGACCCAAAACGAGCTGTAAAAAGAAAAAAAAATTATATAAAAAAACTCTTTTGACTATGATAAATTCTTCAGTATTTCTGATCAGTGCATAATTAGGAAGGGTTTTAGTTCCCAGAACGTGATGAAATTCAAATTACAGTAGATTGCATCTCCGTAGTACTTGTCATGATTGAAAATCTTATTCAAAGTCATGAAAAAAAACTGAAGAGAAAACAATCTCAATTTAGGTATAGTTCCAAGAATTTGAACTCATATTTTGTTCTATCAGAAGACTAAAGGATACATTGGTAATTTTGTGATGTAAACACGGAGAGTCTTTATTTAAAATGGATTACTGAGTTTTTACCAAATCTTAGATACAGCCAAAACAAAAAAGCCTGTTGTAATTCAAATATTGAAATCATATAAGTAGTTTACATGTGATTATTTAGATCGTGGATTAACAGAGCAGAACTAGGGACTTGGCTTTTAGATAGTACCTTCATTAAAAATTGCTTTATTATTGGATCAGTAATTTGGCCAAATTGTTATTTAACTAACGAGAGCTCTTTAAGTTGGTTTAATTTTGATTTTTTGCGATTACTCGATAATAGGGTTACATCTGTTTTCGCGTTATATTGAATTGCTTTAATTAGAAATTATGTAGATGTAGAATGTGAACTAATAAACATAAAACAGTTAACGCTTATTGAAATTATCTATACCTCCTTAATGAAAATACATCGAATACCAAATAAATTCAAAATGTGCCCCTATGAATTTCACTTTCTTTGTGAGTACCAAATGATAATTATCCCGCGAATTCCATTCCATAGTTTACGTTGAATTCTCTAAGACATGAGGTCAGACTTGTTCTCTAATATATTTCAAATACTTCTACAAGCTTTGCTTCTCATCTTTGACAGATTGATAGAAGTTCCGTTGAATTGAACATTTAAAAAGTCATGATCTAACAGAAAGATATGATGTTAAGCAGGAAGACAGAAGGCTGTCTATGCACAATTAGGAACTACAATTTTTCCACAGTGGATATTAAATAATGTCATTAGTAGAGTAATGTGCTTGTGTCACAAGGAAAGAGTTTTCCCCCGAAGGGAGTGAAAATGAACACTTCGTGTTTAAATTTTTAGATTGAGCATCGGCAATACTTACAGCTCTAGCTCAACGTTTTCAGGGTCTGCCTCGACAAATGCTCGACGAGCGAAGAGCGCGAGGCAGAGAGCGAGGACTAGAGTAAGACGACGCGATCCGCCCTGCATCGGGCCTGGGTATCGACTGAGCTCCCCCAACCCCTTCCCTCCTGCCTAGCCGCGCACGCCTACACCACGCTTCATAGAGGATCAATGGATAAATTGCCTATAGCATCCACGTTAAGGGCCGTCATATTACTCCTTGCAGGGATAATTGTTAACTACAGGATGCCCTCCCGATTATCACTCTCATATTCGGGCTGAGCCATCATATAGTTCGAGAGGCAAGTGCATAACTAAATAAATTTCTCATACCACTTCGTAGAGGTTCAATAGATAAATTGCCTATAACATCCATGTTTAGGGCAGTCATATTACTCCTTGCAGGGATAATTGTAAACTACAGGATGCCCTCCCGATTATCACTCTCATATTCGGGCTGAGCCATCATATAGTTCGGGAGTTCGAGAGGCAAGTGCATAACTAAATAAATTTCTCATACCACTTCGTAGAGGTTCAATAGATAAATTGCCTATAACATCCACGTTTAGGGCCGTCATATTAATCCTTGCAGGAATAATTGTAAACTACAGGGTGCCCTCATGATTATCACTCTCATATTCGGGCTGAGCCATCATATAGTTCATAAGGCAAGTGTGTAACTAAACAGATTTCTCATACCACTTCATAGAGGATTAATTGTCTATAACATCCACGTTAAGGGCCGTCATATTACTCCTTGCAGGGATAATTGTTAACTACAGGATGCCCTCCCGATTATCACTCTCATATTCGGGCTGAGCCATCATATAGTTCATAAGGCAAGTGTGTAACTAAACAGATTTCTTATACCACTTCGTAGAGGTTCAATGGATACATTGCCTATAACATCCACGTTAAGGGCCGTCATATTACTCCTTGCAGGGATTATTGTTAACTACAGGATGCCCTCCCGATTATCGCTCACTTATTCGGGCTGAGCCATCATATAGTTCGTGAGGCGAGTGCATAACTAAACAGACTGCTCATACCACTTTATAGATGACCAATGTTTAAATTACCTAAACAACCACGTTTAGGGCAGTCATATTAATCCTTGCAGGGATAATTGTAAACTGCAGGATGCCCCTCGATTATCGCTCAAATGTTCGGCCTGAACCATCATATAGTTCGTGATGCAAGTGCATAACTAAACAGATTTCTCATACCACTTTATAGATGATCAATGTTTAAATTACCTATAACATCCACGTTTAGGGCAGTCATATTAATCCTTGCAGGGATAATTGTAAACTGCAGGATGCCCCTCAATTATCGCTCACATATTCGGCCTGAACCATCATATAGTTCATGAGCCAAGTGTATAACTTAACAGATTTCTCATAACGCTTCATAGAGGATCATTTGCCTATAACATCCACGTTTAGGGCCGTCATATTACTCCTTGCAGGGATAATTGTTAACTACAGGATGCCCTCCCGATTATCACTCTCATATTCGGGCTGAGCCATCATATAGTTCATAAGGCAAGTGTGTAACTAAACAGATTTCTTATACCACTTCGTAGAGGTTCAATGGATACATTGCCTATAACATCCACGTTAAGGGCCGTCATATTACTCCTTGCAGGGATGATTGTTAACTACAGGATGCCCTCCCGATTATCGCTCACTTATTCGGGCTGAGCCATCATATAGTTCGTGATGCAAGTGCATAACTAAACAGACTGCTCATACCACTTTATAGATGACCAATGTTTAAATTACCTAAACAACCACGTTTAGGGCAGTCATATTAATCCTTGCAGGGATAATTGTAAACTGCAGGATGCCCCTCGATTATCGCTCAAATGTTCGGCCTGAACCATCATATAGTTCGTGATGCAAGTGCATAACTAAACAGATTTCTCATACCACTTTATAGATGATCAATGTTTAAATTACCTATAACATCCACGTTTAGGGCAGTCATATTAATCCTTGCAGGGATAATTGTAAACTGCAGGATGCCCCTCAATTATCGCTCACATATTCGGCCTGAACCATCATATAGTTCATGAGCCAAGTGTATAACTTAACAGATTTCTCATAACGCTTCATAGAGGATCATTTGCCTATAACATCCACGTTTAGGGCCGTCATATTACTCCTTGCAGGGATAATTGTTAACTACAGGATGCCCTCCCGATTATCACTCTCATATTCGGGCTGAGCCATCATATAGTTCATAAGGCAAGTGTGTAACTAAACAGATTTCTTATACCACTTCGTAGAGGTTCAATGGATACATTGCCTATAACATCCACGTTAAGGGCCGTCATATTACTCCTTGCAGGGATGATTGTTAACTACAGGATGCCCTCCCGATTATCGCTCACTTATTCGGGCTGAGCCATCATATAGTTCGTGATGCAAGTGCATAACTAAACAGACTGCTCATACCACTTTATAGATTACCAATGTTTAAATTACCTAAACAACCACGTTTAGGGCAGTCATATTAATCCTTGCAGGGATAATTGTAAACTGCAGGATGCCCCTCGATTATCGCTCAAATGTTCGGCCTGAACCATCATATAGTTCGTGATGCAAGTGCATAACTAAACAGATTTCTCATACCACTTTATAGATGATCAATGTTTAAATTACCTATAACATCCACGTTTAGGGCAGTCATATTAATCCTTGCAGGGATAATTGTAAACTGCAGGATGCCCCTCAATTATCGCTCACATATTCGGCCTGAACCATCATATAGTTCATGAGCCAAGTGTATAACTTAACAGATTTCTCATAACGCTTCATAGAGGATCATTTGCCTATAACATCCACGTTTAGGGCCGTCATATTACTCCTTGCAGGGATAATTGTAAACTACAGGATGCCCTTCCGATTATCGCTTACATGTTCCGGCTGAACCATATAGTTCGTGAGGTAATAGAGTCAACTAAACCGATTTCTCATACCACTTCATAGAGGTTCAATGGATAAATTACCTATAACATCCACCGACTAACTTTCTAACATGAAATTATAAACATAGGCGGAAAATGGCCAACAGACCAAAACCTAGTATTAAAAAAATACCTCACTTCTCAAAAATTACTCATAACGTACACCGGAGCCAATACGCATAATAAATAAAGTAAACAGTTAATTAAATAAATAAACTTGTTCTTTTAATCTATATATATATATATAAAATTGTAACCTCTGTCTGTACATTGATTTTTTTCGCGAAATTTCACGATAACTTTTCGTTTCACATGCCATAGACACCATAACTGCATTTTGTTTCTTTGGTGTCTGTTTGTTTGTTTGTTTATTTGTTTGTTTGTTTGTTACCTTTTCACGCATAAACGGCTGAACCGAATTTTATGAAACTTGGTATGTATAATACTACTAACCCAACTTAGACTTTAGGCTATATTAAAATTCTCTGAGTCGAACAGGAGTGGGGGTTATAAGGGAAGCCAGAAATTAAAAATAGCGATATTTCGTTTCCTATTAGTTTTTCGGCAAATATGAACTTTCAAAAGTTGTTTATTTTGTTATTTAGAGTAACTTTTGTTATAAACACTTTTTTCTTATACCGAATTATAAACGAGATATACGCTAAATCCTATAGCCGAAGTGAAGAATTTTATTTGGCAGTAAAGACTCAACCGAACTAAATAAAACTCGGTATGTGTATTAGCACTAACCCTTTCATTATAACAAGCCATACCAACATTTCTAGGGACGGTCAAGAGTGGGGGTTATGAGGGATGCCAGAAATTAAAAATAGCGATATTTCGTTTCCTATTGCTTTTTCAGCAAATATGCACATAACAAAATTGGTTTATTTTGTTATTTAGAGTAACTTTTGTTATATACACTTTTCTTTTATAACAAAGTATAAACGAGATATACGCTAAAAACTAAAGCGGGGGCAACTATTTTATTGGGCACTAGCGGTAGAACCGAACTTAACAACACTCGGTATGTAAATTAGCATTAATTCTTCCATGATTATAAGCTATACTAAAAATTTTAGGTTCCAGGGGGAATGGGGGTTATGCGGGAGGCCTGAAATAAAAATTCGCGATATTTCATCGTCTATTTGGTTTTTGGCAATTGTGCAATAACATAAGTTGATTACTTTTTTAATTAGTGTAAATTTTGTTTTATAATTATTGTTTTTGTAAAATAAGGTATGAAGCAAGTAATTTGCTTAGAAATATTGATATGCTCAACAATACATTCCAATATGAACTACCCAGGTATCTCACCTGGATAAGTTAATTCAAATCCATGTTAGAATTTTATCCTTAATAATTCAAAACTATGTTATTTTTTAACGCCAGTAACAGTTTGCACCAAATAAGGTATACTGCCCCTACCCTTCTCTAAGTGTATTTAATATATTATTTAATTAAAACGTGAAAAATATTTGAAACAGTTTTAGAATTGTGAAGATAATGTAATATGATTTTTTAATATATTTGAATGTATTAGAGGATAGCTATCCAAAATTCATTGCAGGTTGGCAGCACTGAGGCTATGTAAGTGTCGAGCTACTTCCTTTGTCCTATCAGTTCTGCCGCTTCCCTTCCGACCTCATATTGGTCTAAGTTTACATGTTAGTTGATGCTTATAGCAATGTATTATTATTCTCAGGAATGTGAATTTCTTTAATTATCATAAATAAATAATTTACTAGAATAAACGCTAGGGAGGTGCACTCAGGTATTTCTGGTATTCATTAACTCCGTTAATGTATTATGATATACTTTACTGAAAACCAATATGAATACACGGTTTACAATCGAGACTTATGAAAGAGTGTTTTAATAGAGGCTATGGCGTACCTAAAACAGCTGTCACCGTTGGACATTGTACTGCATGAAGGGAAAGAAACTTATTCATACATGGTTTGGAAGATAGAATACATTCTAGGATTATGAATTATATGGTCCATCACTTTATAAAAAAAAAAAACTACATACACAGAGGACGGAAAATATAAGAATATTGAGGACAATGAAGTCTTAAATAACAAATAATTTTATTATTAACAAATCCACAGTAACGACGGGTATAAATTCTAAACACTGGGACAGGGAAATAAAAAAAATATTGTGGAAAGTAAAGCCTTGCCAAAAATATCTCACATATCTACATCTTCATTCAGCCTCAAATGAATTCCCGGGCGAAGCCGGGTACCTTTGCTAGTAATACTATAAACTTATCAATACAGTGGCTAATAAGTGAGTATATTTTTTAGTATCTTATGTATTTGGTTACAATCTAAATTTTATCATTCTTATAATTGTTAATAATTTTATTCACAAAACTTTATAATCAAATATGTGTTATATTCTTCTTATGGTACATACAGGAAATAGAGCCCCTCTACGCATGAAAAAGTGTTGTATAGACCAAAACAAAGCTGCCATTACCTAATAAAATCACGGATTTTTAATTCTTTTTTTTTTAAGTTTATGTTAACTTAATTTTAATCCAATTTAATGTTTTAATATTATAATAATATACAACAGTAAGGAAATTAGTAAAAATTAATTTTCAATTTTTATACGGCACATTTTATGCATCTATATTTCGACTTCTTCAGAACAGGCTGATCATTCAACCAGCTTTTTTTCTTTCTTTTTTATTAGCAATCTCAAGGTTATTCGATTAACAAAAATCTAATAATTTACCTGTAGAGAAACATGAAAAACTTGGATTCACATACAATCCAATAAACAACAATTAACAGTTTTTAATTATCAGATTTCCCTTAAAGAATTCTATTGATGTTGTACTCATGGCGCGATTTTTGAAAAAAAAACATTCCTCAAATGTCCATCTATCCAACTGCAGAGATGGCGAAAATGAGTTTCATGTATATAATGGTAAATATATATAATTTCGCAGCACACGCTTCTTCTAATTATGTTCTTCGGAAATGCTCTGTCGCTTTGAATAATTAATTGTGAAGGAACTAGGCCTGTGATTGTTGATTCGTATCTGTGATTAGATGGGGTGGGGGATAAGAAAATCGAAATATCACCGTTATTATGAGCCGGATTGAAAAATGTTATATTATCAATCGTATTGCAAATTTAGTTTCCAACAATTGTTGTTCTATGTTTTTTTTTCCTCTCTGTAACTAATATTAACTGAGATAGTCACTTGCATTTTTAGATCAGCTCTTGAGGTTCTACTCATGACGCGATTTTCGAAAACTTTCTTCAAATGTCTATCAGGGGATGACGAAAATGAGGTCCGTTCAAAATTAAATCTCTCTCTCTCTCTCTCTCTCTCTCTCTCTCTCTCTCTCCATATATATATATATATATATATATATATATATATATATATAAAATTGTAACCTCTGTCTGTACATTAATTTTTTTCTCGAAATTTCACGATACTTTTTCGTTTCACATGTCATGGACAAGATATCTGAAATTTGTTTCGTTGGTATCTGTTTGTTTGTTACATTTTCACGCATAAACGGCTGAACCGAATTTTATGAAACTTGGTATGTATATTACCACTAACCCAACTTAGACTTAAGGCTATATTAATATTCTCAGAGACGAATAGGAGTGGGGGTTATAAGGGAGACCTGAAATTAAAAATAGCAATACTACGTTTCCTTTTGGAACAAAAGCTGTTTATATTGTTAGGTAGAGTAACTTTTTTTATATACACTTTTGTCATATACCGAAGTATAAATGAGTTATACACTAAAAACTATAGTGAGAGTCAACAATTTTATTTAGCACAAAAGACTTAACCGAACTAAACGAAACTTGGTATGGGTATTAGGACTAACTCCTTCATGATAATAAACAGTACAAACATTTCTAGGGGCGAGCAGGAGTGGGGGTTGTAAGGGAGGTCTGAAATTAAAAATAACGATATTTCGTTTCGTATTGGTCTTTCGGCAAATATGCACATAACAAAGTTGTTTATTTTGTTATTTAAAATAACTCTTGTTATATACACTTTTGTCGTATAACAAAGTATAAACGAGATATACACTAATAACTAAACCGGGAGCCAACAATTTTAATGGCACTAACGATTGAACCAAACTTAACAAAACTCGGTAAGGTACACCGGGGTAAGTGGAACCGCTAATATCGTTAGTACAACTTTAACCTGTCAGTACTCTTAAGGTTCATCATCAAATTTTCTAAAATTTTGTGTGCATGTCCATTGGAATACCCCTAATCGAAGGTGTGATTTTGAGAAGCTTGACTAAAATATTCTTTTCGCAATATCCATAAATTTTTTAGTTGGCCTTGGGTTCCACTTACCCCGGACTGCGGGGCAAGTGGAACCACCTGGCTTTCTTGAATGTAAAATCGTTAGGAAGTGACTGGGGAAAGTGTAAACAAATAAAACATCATTGAAAAAGTAGGTTTTAATCTTCCAAGGAATAAATTTCTCGAGCAGAAAAATATTGAGTTGAGATAATGGTAACAGGATAACACTCCGACTTTTTCAAGCTTGAGCGCTGAATAATTAAAATATTTTAAAATAATCTAAAAATGATTGGAATCATTCAGCCAATATTGTACGTTGCAAAAGACATGGGGAACGAAAATGTGCCACGTTTATTAATAATAGGAGGAGGTAAAAAGTTGAAAATTTCATCACCACGAATGACGCTTTTGTCGTCAACATTGGGCCATCGAAAAGAGGAAGTGGACGCAATCCTTCTTGCAAACTTGGCTTCCAGGCAACTTTCGACTTCCGTTAGTTGTCCAACAAACATTTTCACTGTTCTGCCGGTCACAAATTTTACAACAACCCAGTCTCCTACTGAAGCATCCGAAACATTTTTATGCACCACCTTCAAAAAGTTCGATTCTTCCTCCATCTCTTCAACCTCTTCCTGAAGATCAAATTCATCTGATTGCGAACCACTTAGTAAGTTTTCCATGTCATCTTCTTCACTACTGTCCTCTTCCATTGTTGAAGCTTTCATTTTCCTTTTTTTATTTTTAACTGCAGTATCTGGACTTATCAACTCTTCGTCTTCTTCTACACTGCTTTCCTCTTCCTCTGTTGTTATCCTGAGTGTTTGTCCTTCCTTTCCTTTCTTCTTATTTGCTGTTTCTTTCAGTCTTATCAGAGCTTCTTCTGAAGTAATAACTTCAGCCCCTCCACAAACCCTTTTTCGAGTGGTGGACAACCTAGGAGCTTGCTTTACTTGCTCTGAAAGCAGTTCTTCGAATGTTACACTCCTGCTTGGAGGAGTTGTAACGGAGGTCGAAGGGGCTGGGTATGGCAAACCCATTGATGTTGAGGGCGTTGGAAGTGCTAGTTCTGATTCAGCATTGTTAATTCCTTTTATTTCACACCACCTACGGTACTGGGTGGGGTCAAAGCGATCTTTTGAAACAACTTTATCACTAAAGGGGAAAATGCCAGCTTTCTCAAAACCATTTTTGATAATTCTTGGATCCAAATCCTTCCAAATATTGGCCAAGGTTGACGCAAACGTGGATTTAGGCAGTTTTCGGCCATAATTTTTCCGCTGCCATTTCACGAGTTCTTCGTCCCACTGGTTTAAATACACTGAGATCCACAGGCTGGAGCACGTGAGTTGTATGTGGTGGAAGTTTTAGGATTGTGACTCCCTGCTTTCTGGCTTCCTCCACAAGTGAAATACCGACGTGGGAATTATGACCATCATAGATTACCACAACTGGCCTTTGAGAGGGTAAGTGTCGAAGAAAGCTGTTCTTAAAAAACCCGTTCAAAAGTTAGGGTATCCATCCATCCGTTTTTAGTGGCAGCATATGTCATGGTGGGGAACTCCACTTGTGATGGGAGCCAGGAGTTCCAAACATTTTTACCTTTGAACACCACGAGTGGGGGCAATTTTTTCCCCAGCAGCATTAGCACCCATCAATACAGATATATTTTCCCTGCCAGAACCACTTGTGGCCCTGTGAGCTGCACAACCCTTCTCGCCAACCACTTTTGTCTTCTTTGGATCCAAACAAAAACTGGATTCGTCCATATTGTATATCTGAGAAAGTGGTACATTTCTAAGGAGGGGCAAGTGGAATCTATGGGGTAAGTGGAAACCATAGGTTCCACTTGCCCCAACTTGGGGGGTTCCACTTGCCCCAACTTGGGGGTTCCACTTGCCCCATAAACAAAAATTATGAGGGCACATGTAACTCCATTTAACTTTCCAATTTCTCTTCAAATGAGTGTGAAATCATGGTCAGGACTCACTTAGTAATCAAATAGAGATGACTTACCAAAAAAATGAAGATGAAATTCCGATTCGGCTAGCTGATGTTGAAGTAAATGTTGTGGCAGCAACAGGTCAGAACACAGTGAAGAAGACAAGTGTCTGGTAGAAACTTCCGCGTAACCTACTGTGCATTACTAGCGCTCCCAGCCGTCAATTTCCTTAACTATAGGTTCAGTAAGCAGAAACTCCAACCGATTGCATGTCTGTCTTTGTCAATAGAGTTTGAAAAATCGTGTTGGGTTCCACTTGCCCCGAATTTCCACTTACCCCGGTGTACCTTATGTGAATTAGTAATAACTCCCCCATGATTATAACCTGAACCAACATTGCTAAGAAAGAGCAGGAGTGGTGGTTATAAGGGATCCCTGAAATAAAAATTCGCGATATTTCATTTTCTATTTGTTTTTCGGCAAACGCGTACATAACAAAAGTTGTTGATGTTGTTATTTAGAGTAACTTTTGTCACATCCACTTTTGTCGTAAAATGAAATAAACACGAGATATTCGCTAAAAGTATAGCGGGAGTCAACAATTTTATTAGAACTTATTTAAGGGTTTTTAATATAGGTATATTATGGCAAATGATGTTATGTGTTAATATTATATGATTGTTCTAAGTATGATTCGGATTAGTGAGGTTATAAATCACCGTCCCTCCCATCCTATTTGTTTATTTTCCCTAGAAAATAACTTTGTTATTTATTTCCAATAGAAATGTAAACTATAAGAGCATTTCCATTACTTAATTTGTATAATGTATTATTTAAACAAAGCCTGAATTTGCACAATTGCACTATGCTTAAACTATATGTAATCGGATTGGTTTTTGACAGGAAATATGTACATTATAGATGGTAGTTAAATATAATAAATGCTATCCATGGTTATGGTTTGAATTATTCAAAAACGGTGAGGGATTGATAAACACATTTTTATTTATTCTTCAAAACTAAAATTTCTATTCTATTAGTCCCCAAAAGTTAACAGGCCCTTTCGGAAAAACAATACGTCGTGGAGGGAAGTGTAATTGAAGTTGCGTGTACTCATTGAAGTCTTGCTATAAAAATACCATCATTAGTCAGTCAACGATGATTTCCCGGGTATCTTAGCTAGATTGTATATACAAAATAAGTACATTATAGATTATATTTAATTATATTAAATGCTATCCATGATTATTTATTTATTTGAATTATTCACGGTGTGTCGAACAGAGGAGAGGGAAGGATTAGCGATTTATTTTCATTTATTCTTCAAATCTAAAATTTTTTTTCTGTAAGTCGCCCAACTGACCCTTACGGAAAAACAATGCGCCCAGACGGGAAGTACAGTTGTACACGTAGAAGCATTGCCAAAAACAAAATAGAATCTTTCCGCCAAAAATGATTTTCCGAGCGAAGCCTTAGCTAGTATATATATATATAGATATATATATATATATATATATATATATATATACACACACACACACACACATATATACATGTTAACACCCAATTTGCCGTGTTCCAATTTTTCGTGTTATTAAACTCGATATATAAGCGTTTCTTGTAAAACTAAAGATCCAGTCACCGGCTGAAATCTGACCAGTGGGAGGGGGGATTTCGAAAATTTGTAATAACTCCTTTATTATGGGTCGGATCAAAAAATTGTATAGAGTCTACCTCTTTGAAAATTTAATTACCTATAAAGTTAGTTATATACATATTTCCTCTATAATGAATATTAACGAGATAAAATATGGATATATTTGGATTTTTTAGTTTTCGGCGTTTAGTAAACTACTTCTCATGTCATATTAACAATAACCTGTTATATCACGAATCACTTTATTCTAAGCTTGAATACCAAATATTCTTTTCAGAAGACCTTTATTGTGCGAGATACATGCAATTCGTTGTGATGACGTCATGAATCAAGTTTTTTTCGTTTGCACACATTAGCAATAAGCCAGTACATCACGAATCTTCAAATTTAAATGCGATTTTTTTTGTTCTCATCCAGCAAGAAAGGGCCGAGGTATAGAAAAGGGGTAAAATATAGTTTTTCTCTTACTAACATATTAACTGAGCCATTCACATTTTTTTAGTCTACAGGCTTTACCTAATCCCCACTTTCTATTTTTACTTAAAGCAGTTATATTAATAAACACCTTGTGTTCAGCTTATATTACATGCCCCGTTTATTTAGGATTCTTATAACGGATGGTTAAAAAATCCTATTCTCTTTTGAAGGTCAGCTATATTTTATAGCAGATATCACTTAAGGGAAATTAGTTATTGAGGTTGCATTCATGTCGAGATTTTCGGAACATTTCTTCATATGTCCATCGATCCTACCTAGTAGATGACGAAAATGAGGTCCCTATAAATATATATATATACACACACACACACACACTTGTCTGTTACTGCTCTAGCGGTCTCACTATGTGATTGATCATTACAAACTTGATATATGGGCTTCATACAAAACTAAAGAGGAAGGGAGAGCAATAAATTTCTGCATATATATAGACTTCTTATTACGAGAGAAATAGAGAATAGATGGTGAGTTGAGATCATCAGGCTGTCATGCGAGTATACCAGCTCATGGTATACAAATCTGCTTAGTTTAGTAGCCATTGGTTTACAGATTTTCTATAATCATGTTCAGGACTGCAGAGAGCCTTGACTTTGCTGGTTCCTAGATAATATGTTACTTCTTTTACAGCTGAATAAGTCCAATGTCAAATTTCATCGATATTATCAATGGAACTAACATGGGACTCCAGAACATTGTTCACACCTTTAAATAAATTCAGGCATGAGTAAATCATTTATTTAAGCAGTCAGTACAGTCTATTATTGGTAGAGATCTATCTATCTCATTGATTTGTGTTGGCTCATTCACAACTAGGTATAAGAGCTGATATTTATTTAGTGCTTCATAGTTAGATCTTTGTCTGTTTTCCTGGTGTGACTCAGCATCATATTCAGTGAATACTTGAATCAAGAAGCAGTTGTCTAAGATCAGTAATGCCACCATTATACAGCAAGCCATTTTTAAGCTGACTCCCAGCAAAGCTATATGGCAGGCCCTGATCTTCATGGGTTTCTCAGCTAGAGATTTTCTATTTTTCTTCTTTTTAATGTATGATTAGTTTTCATAGAAATATTGCCGTATTCTCAAAAGTATAGGATCAAATAAATCTAGGTTCTCATCAAAGTAAAACAATTAAATCACCTTAGACCTAAAAAAAAAAAGATTCTGTTCTGGCATTCTGTGGTAATGCCATAGAAATATGAATGGTAATGCCTGGAAGTCGAAAGTAAGCTACTTGTGTTATCCCTTATTTATAAGTTAATTTTAAAATGGCATCTGAAAATGGAAGTAGTAATTTTGAACTTCATAAACCTAACACATAAATGATGATACTTTGAAATCAAAATCATTCAGTCAAACTTTGGCTAAGTAGAGACACAGGTAGAGGAGATAGAGGTGAGTGTGTGTGTGTGGGTGTATGTATTCTAGATTGGGGTGGTTGGTTGGCTTATTAGAGAGTAATATTTGAATTATCTTTGAGTATGTATACACACAAAAACAAAAGTTACTTAAAACTCCAATTTATGATAGCAATAAAATAAATAAACACATACATATATTTTTTTTAACCCATTAGTGCCCACGAGCAGCTTTAGCTGCATCAGTTTTTGAAAATCCACCAGTAGTGTTGATGTTGTTATTTTTCTAAGTAATTTGGCTTAAAGTGAAGGGGGAACATTCCTTGAGACAATAGGGGTGAGAGGTAGGGTACCTGTTACAAAAAAAAGGAGCTGTGACTACTTGTTTCACCCTTTTCCCATCTTAGGTCAGTCCTCACTCAATCCTCCTGCTGGAAAGAGGTAAGTTGTACTTGTAATCATTATTATTTTGAAATTTGGATTATATATATTTTGTCTATAACATTGGTAGTTAATATGTGTAAAATATGAAGAAGAAAAAAAAAAAAAAACTAGCCCAAATTTGATGTTGAATTTTGCATGCGTCTAAAGCTGCTCGTGGGCACATAGTGTACTAATTATTTTCATATTTCTTTTTCAGACTAGAAAATTCTTTAGCAATTGCTGCTCAATAATATTTAATTATTGGTATACTATTGTTATCAGGTTATCATACTCTTCCAAAAAGACGTTTATTTTGGAGTACAGATGAAGATTGCAGTGTCCCATTTGTTAGTAATGCTATGAGACGTAATAGGTTTGACGATATTCTGAGATATCTCCATTGTGCTGATAATTCTAAAATAGTTCCAGGAACTGACAAGCTATTCAAAATTAGACCTTTATTTGAATAAAAATTTTAAAACCATTCCACCAGGTCCATTTTGCTCGGTTGATGAATCAATCATTCCATATTATGGGCGATGGTTGCAAACAATTTATAAGGGGCAAGCCCATACGTTTTGGTTATAAGCTATGGTGCCTTGCTGACTCAAATGGGTATTTGCACCATGCAGAACCATATGCGGGAGCTCATACTCATTTAGCTAATTCCGGACTAGGACAAGGAGGGGACGTCGTTTTAGGGTTAGTAGATAAATGTCAACTCTCACCTGGTACATAATTATTTTTTGATAATTTATTTACATCTGAAAAGTTGCTGAATGAACTTACCGAAAAAGAAATAGGTGCCACGGGAACACTAAGGGGGAATCGGGTTTCCACTAATTACTGCCTTACTGACAAAAAAGCTTTCAAAAAACAGCGTAGGGGGACTGTTCAAATTGCCACTAACGGGGATTTACTAATTATACGATGGAATGAAAATGCAGTTGTCACGGTAATGACTAATACCATTCAAGGAGAAAATAAAACAGCAACAATGTACTCATCCGAACAAAAAAACTCGGTTATTTGTTTATATATATTTTTTATGTGATTTATAATTTATTTATCCATATTTGATTGTTTTATTATTAGGTAGAGTATTTGTTGTTATTATTAGATAGAGTATTTGTTTATATTATTAGATAGAGTATTTGTTTCAGGTTATTTATTTATATATTTTTTTTATGTGATTTATTATTTTTTTATACATATTTCATTGATTTACTATTAGACAGAATATATATTATTTACTTATACATATTTGATTGTTTTATTATTAGATAAAGTATTGTTTTATTATTAGATAGAGTATTTGTCTCACCTTAGTTTTGTTCCAAAAACATCTGAAAATTATTACATTGTATTATTTGAGTTTCTTATACAATAAAAGTGTTTTAAAAATTATATTGTTTTAATGAAAATCCTAAAATGCTTTTTAATGAGGCAATAAATGCAGGTAGTTCCAATCGAGTGCACCAAGTGCCCACGAGCATCTTTAGCTGCAGCCTGATATTCAGCACTTCCCTTACCATAAATTTTTTAAATTATTTTTCCCATTATCTATAAAGTAAAACAATAGTAAAAAATAAAAAAAAAATAAAATCTATCGATTGGGCACTAATGGGTTAAGAGTGACAAATAATTCAAATATTACTCTCTAATAAGCCAACCAACCACCCCAATTTAGGTACCCATGACAGTGGTTCGAAGACTTTATTATTATACATGTAATAGATTCAAAACAACATCAATATAAAAATAGTAACGCTTACAGATAATAAAGTGGCTATGCAATACTTCTAAGGGATTAAATAGTTGAAATTAATCTCATCCCTTTCAATTTTGTAGGCAATGCTTAAATAAAAAATTGGATGATACCTCTTAAACATAATCTTGAAATATTCACTACTCACAAATCATAAGATTCAATTTTTAATACTCATAACCTTGAGGTTGGGAAAATAAAAATATTCAAATTCTGTATGTAAATCTGTAAAGAAATATTTTATTTTTATTAATATACATCAAAAATCATCAATACAAAAGTAATGCAACAACACTAATCTAATAGTATCCAAATATCACTTCATGTATCAATGATCACATGACTGTTGCGTGCTGAAAATAAAATAATTTCACTCAAGTGCATAGGGTGTTGGCCAGAGTATAAAACACTTTTTCTCATTAGATGATTTATTACTGCTTCGCTCTAAGTGTTTACCCATAGTGGATTATTAGGAGTAATCAGTAACAAGATAAAGTTTGTTTGATAGATGTCATAGAACACCTTCATTCAGTCACCATGGGTGGAATGAAGCAGGTTTCTCACAGGACAAGAAGTAGTTCTCACTTCACCATCTAGTCTCTATCACCCCCCCCCCCTCATCATATAGTAAGAGGTCTATATACATATGACTTGAAATTTAAGCTTGAACAAGAAATTGGGAGATTTCCCTTAAAGGGGTCCATCGATCCTGCCCAGGACATGACGAAAATGAGGTCCATTCAAAATTTGATATATCTATATATATATATAAAATTGTAACCTCTGTCTGTACATTGATTTTTTTCGCGAAATTTCACGATAACTTTTCGTTTCACATGTCATAGACACCATAACTGCATTTTGTTTCTTTCGTGTCTGTTTGTTTGTTTATTTGTTACCTTTTCACGCATAAATGGCTGAACCGAATTTTATGAAACTTGGTATGTATATTACTACTAACCCAACTTAGACTTTAGGCTATGTTAATATCCTCTGAGACGAACAGGAGTGGGGGTTATAAGGGAGGCCTGAAATTAAAAATAGCGATATTTCGTTTCCTATTGCATTTTTGGCAATAATGCAACAATTGTTTATTTTGTTATTTAGAGTAACTTTTGTTATATGCACTTTTGTCGTATACCTAAGTATAAATGAGTTATACGTTAAAAACTACTGCGGAAGTCAGCAATTTTATTTGGCACAAAAAACTCAACCTAACTAAACCAAACTCGGTATGTGATTTAGCACTAACGTCTTCCTTATAATAAGCCATACTAACATTTCTAGGGACGGGCAGGAGTGGGGGTTATAAGGGAGGCCTGAAATTAAATATAGTGATATTTCGTTTCCTATTGGGGTTTCGGCAAATATGCACATAACTAAAGTTGTTTATTTTGTTATTTAGAGAAACTTTTGTTATATACACTACCGTCGTATACCGAAGTATAAAGGCGTCATACGCTAAAAATTATAGCGGGAGTCAACAACTTTATTCGGCACAAAAGACTCAACCGAACTAAATAAAACACTCGGTATGTGCATTAGCACTAACGCCTTCCTTATAATAAGCCATACCAACATTTCTAGGGACGGGCAGGAGTGGGGGATGTAAGGGAGGCCTGAATTTACAAATTTTATTATTAACCAATCCACAGTAACGACGGGTATAAATTCTAAACACTGGGACAGGGAAATAAAAAAAATATTGTGCAAAGTAAAGCCTTGCCAAAAAAATACCATCATCATCCAGCCTCAAATGAATTCCCGGGCGAAGCCGGGTATCTGAGCTAGTATATATATATATATATATATATGTATATATATATATGTATATATTCTGAGTTGCTATTCTGGCAGGTGGAAGTTACTTCTAATGTAGATAGATGAAAGAAATGGCTATGCTTCCACCACTGTAACAATTTATTAAAATGACAGAGCACTTTCAATGCAATGCATCGTCATCAGTGCTCTGGTGACACACAAAAACAATAATTACTTATCTCTATTAAAATATTTTAGATAAATGGTAAAATAGATAACATTGTCATATGACAATAAAAACTATCTTTCTTAAGACTAAATAACACATAAAACCTTTCATACATCAACAGGGTAATTTTTCCTTAGAAACCTTGAACTTGACTGGCTCTTCATCCCAGCTAGCTGAGGTAAGGAGGCTAATAGTACGAACTTGAGTGGGCAAACATCTTCATTAATATTATTATTTTTCTTCGACGTCAGAAGATCCAATCTAATCTCTAACCCCTGAACCCAGTCCATTTTCCTTCCTTTAGGTAGGTGATGCAACACCTCCAATTGTAAAGAACCCTGGTCACGGTTTTCCATCAATAGGTGCTTTTTCATTTCACTTGCTTTTCTAGTGAAATCCTCTTTGACCCTTGTCTTTATCTTTCTGCCACTCTGCCTACGTATATAGCCCCACAAGAAGGGCAGGATATCCAACAGACTCCAGACTTCTCCATAGCGGAAACACGATCTTTGTTGTTTGGGAATAGATTTTTGAGGGTCTTCTTGCTCCAGTAAGCCATCTTGATGGCTGTTTTTCCCAGAAAGTTGCATAATTTCACGGAGAGAGGCTTAATGAAGGGGATGCTAAATGGGTACCCAGGCTTATCAATCATTTAGTTGCTGGGAGTGATTTGCAGCTCTCTCTCAGTTTTTCTTCTGTGACACTTTTCTAACATTCTATCAACCTAACTCTCATCGTATCCATTTTTGAGCGCCAAGTATTTAATGAATGATAATTCCTGGTAGAAATCTTGTTCTGATAGGGGATATTGATAAGTTGGTTGATTAGAAAAGTACATCCCGACATTTTATATTGAGTGTGGTGGTAGGAATCGGCAGGTATCATATTAAATGATAGGTAGATATTAAACGAATGACTTCTGCCGTCTCTTCTTTTTTCAAGATCTAGAAAATTTAAATGCCCCTCTTTTTCGATTTCTACTTGTAAACTTAACTGATCTATGGCAGCCATTGATGTAGTCTAAAATGTCATTGACTTCATCTGCCCTTTCTTCGAAAATTATGAATATGTCATCTACATAGCGGACATAAAAGTTAATTAAATTGTAACATGGGTTCCTTGGTGACAGGATATATCTCGTCTCCAAGTATTCCATGAAAAGGTTTGCTGTGATATTGGATGTGCTTCCTTTGTCTAAATAGTCTATACTAAGTTTTTTTAGATGGTTTTAATGTTCTACCTTTACTTACTTAATTAAAAAATTTGCCTGTTGATGTATGAAAGGTTTTATGTGTTATTTTGTCTTAAGAAAGATAGTTCTTACTGTTATATGATGATGTTATCTATTTTACCCTTTATCTAAAATATTTTAATAGAAATAAGTAATTGTTTTTGTGTGTCAACAGGGCACTGATGATGATGCGCTGCATCGAAAGCGCTCTGTCATTTTAATAACTTGTTACAGTTGAAACATAGCCATTTCTTTCATCTACCTATATATATATATATATATATATATATATATATATATATATATATATATATATATATATAGGTTTGATTGCTACCAAACTCGATATTTAATCGTTTTATGTAAAAAGAAAGATAAAGTTCTTTAATGGCTGAAATCGGACCAGTGAGGGGTTTAGAGGGGAGGATTTTCGAAATATCTTCATCATTATACACAGTGATTATTAAAATTGACTGAAAGATTTATTATTACCATTGGTATTTATTTACTTAATATTCATGGTGGTCTTGTTTTACCAGTATGTAGATTTATCTATTGTTAAGCTTCACGAGGGAAATTGCTTAGTTTACGCAGCCTCTGCAAGTTGGACTTTTTCTTCATCTCCCAGGCATGATCGATAGGCATTTTTCATGAGTACAACATCAACGGGATGTCTGCTTAAAGTGTTTCATTCTCTGACCTTCAGCATATTTACACGAGTAAAGTTTGAATTTCTGGTCTCCATCAAGAACTATTTAATAACAATACAATAAAATCCAGCACGGAACGCCATGTGAATTAAAATAAAAATCCAGTGTTTAATAAACTTCAACAATATTAAAAGGATTTTTGCTTAATATAGTACAATATACTTTACAATTTACAAATTTCGAGAGCACTTAATTATTTACAACCTCTCACATCTGAAACACATTATTTATACAGTAAAAATTAATATCTAAAATATTATTTAAATTTTAGTATTGAATCAAAATAAATTTTTATTTGCTGCTTTGGTATGGTTCTGCTAAATAAATAAATGTATTCATTAAAATCAATAATTTAAATTCAATAATTTTTTTTTCTGTTTTAGCTTAAAGGGAAATTCAAATACTCTTATAAATAGGTAAACAATTTTAAAATTCATAAAGGATTCAAAACTAACCCAGAAGCACACATAAATTGAAGGAATTTCAATGATTTAAGAATAAGGAGTCTTTAATAAATAAACTAGAAACTAATAGATAAATAAAAATTGAATAGTTAATAAAGAAGAAAAAATTTCAATAATTAATAATATCAATTCAAGCAAATTTTATAGAATCGATCTCATAAAAAATAATTTATAGATTATAATGCCAGTCATAAACGAATGTAATATTTTAGTTAATACTCCCTTTCATTTGATTCATTTAACTAGTCAATTTCAAATAATTTCATGCTATTATCACAGTGACGATAAAATAAATGGGTAATAAATAAATAAGTATATTCGTTAAAATCAACAACTTTTTTTTTTTTCTGTTTTAGCTTTAAAGGGAAAATGCAAGTGCTCTTATAAACAGATAAAAGCTTTTTAAATTCATAAAGGATCCTAGACCAATCAAGAATTACATGGTAATTAAAGGAATTTCATTATTAAAGATTAGGAGACATTTAAAAAATAAATTAGAAACTAATAAATAAATAAAAAATCAATAATTAATACTATCAATTATATCAGCTTTAGACACGAACTCTTAAAAAATATTTTCTAAATTATTATACCAGTTATTGACAAATAAATTATTTAATTTAACATTCACTTTTATTTCATATTATATTAATTTCTTGTTATCATCACAGTTATGATAAAATAAAAGGGCCTGACTGAATGGAAATTTAACCTAAAATTTAATAATAAATCTTCAGTTTAAATCCAGAATATATCTTAAATCTTTAGAACAGCACAAATTAATGGATTCTGGTCAAATCTTCAACAATTTTGATAATATCATCAATGGTTGCTTCTTGTTTCATTCCCGAGCCATTGTTGATCTGTAAAGCAATATAGTCAATCAAAAGTCAAAAATTGCATCATTGTTTGCTATCACTCAAAACTCCAGCTAATTGCTTTAATAAACTACTCATACATACAATAAACGATATCAAAATTCAACCAACCAGTCATTTTGACTAAAGTATTAAAATTCATTTAAAGTATTTATTTATTTATATTATAAAATCCAGTTGATCATTAAAATTGAATAAATCATTTCAGTCAATTTAAGACTTTTTTTTTTTTTTGTAATGATTGATTTCAATCTATTATTGTAAGGGTAGCTTGAATGGGGTTTCAATATTATTAGAATGAGTGAAATAATTAGTTGAATAATAATCGAATATAAGAATATTGTAGCAGCTTAGCCCGGCACAATAACAACTCCAAACCTAACCCCTGCTGCCACCTGGTCTCAGTGACAGTGTTGCACTAAACTATTTAAACTAAAATAATTGCTCTAATTGTAAAGTAGGTACACTGTGAACAACCTCACAATGTCCTTTTAGTTTAGTGTAAAATTAATGGCGTATCCTCACAGTTGTGTTTATTAGTGCTCTGTTGTTTTTGTGTGAACTCTGATTCTATTCACTTGTTATAATTTATTCAAAGACTTATTATTTTGTATTCTTCATCTTTTTTTTTATAAATTATAGTGGACTTATTACTTTCAAGTTTTATTATTGTACGTTATAAAAACCCGTCCATTAAAATATAGTAATAATAAAATGTCAAATACGATTAAAAATTAATTTATGAAATAGAAGCATTTAAATACATGAGCATACAAATGTGTGCCAACAATAACAATTTGTAAACAGACTTATGAATAGAAGGAAAATTGCTAGCAGAATGGAGTGAAGCAAATATTCCCCTTATTCATAGAAAGTGAAATGAAAAATACATAGTATTTCTCCCCCACCGTTTTTAAAATCTTAGAGGTACAAAAACTAGTCATCAATGAAAATCAGGACCAAGTAAATATCGGTGGTTCCACCATACTAGTAGGTATTGAAGTGTAGACCTCGAGCTCAATTACCTGAATTCCATTTATTACATCCATCATTTCTTTCCTTGGCAAATCCAAAAAACTTTCAATCAAGTCCCCATCAATAAAACCTTCAGCAGCTTCAGTTTTCACATCAGTACAAAAAGATCTCCAGAAACTATGTTCTATTTTCCCCACTGATTTAATTACATGTGCAAGTCTATCTTGAAGATCAATGAGTAAATCGTAGAGCTCATGGGATATTTGAGTGACAACACCTAAAAAGGAAATCATATTTATTAAAATAATGTGAAGAAGTAAATCGTTAAAAAATAAAAAATTATCCCTGATTAACACTGTGACCCAAACTTTTATAAATAATGATTTGCTGTGATTTTAATATCTAATATTAGAGTATATCATATATTATGGTTCAAATTCAGATTACCAACTGCAGTTCATATCAATTATTTATATAAAAAAATGTAAATGAAAAAAGAATATATAAATGAATAATCAATCAGTCTTCAATACGTCATGAAGTTGAATATAAACCAGACTTCGTTTATATCCATTTATTGGCTATGTAAGATTTCAAATAATGTCACTTACTATTATTAACAGTCTCCTTAACACTATAAATTTTCTCCACCCACCATTTCAGAACATTATAGAACCCCTTTTTTATTATATCTTAAAATGGGTCATAAAATCATCCCTTTCAGAAATATCAAGTATTTCCAATCTGCTTTCCTTGTTTTCTGATTAACAATCTCAGAACATTTTCTGAAACTAAGATCCAGACATTTTTTGATTCTGCTATAAGCACTCCTATGACTGATACCCATGCATAAAGTAATAAACTGGTATGGTTAAAAATGAGGTTTTATTTTCATTCTGTGAGTGAGTAGCATACTCAGAATTTGATGGACTTCCATTTTTTTAAAGATAAGAGTGCAATTGTTTGTTGGTATGCTAATTTTTGCATGAAGATTTCAAACCTTTATTAAAAATTATTCAAAGAACCTTCAAATTGATATATAGGGGCTCCTATATCAGTATCACCTGTTCATTTGAATTCAATTATATGTTCCTTTTAATAACTATAAATAGAGATGCAACCCACCAGTAACAGTGTGGAGATCATAAAATGCAAGAACTGTAAATGCTTTGTTCTACAAACTTGAACCAGGGTACCTGAAGCACTTAGCAGTAACTCAAGTAACAACTCAGAAACTGGGTCTAAATAATTTAGAATATCACATAATACTCTATTTCTACTTTTTTTCTTTAAAGAACAGGTAAAACCAGTAGAAAAGTTAAAAAAAATGCAGTGTTCAAGGGATCAGTCACTCCTCACTTCATAAAGGACAATATGATGGGAGTGTGTGGGGGCAAGCCAAAAAGGGCAGTTGCAAAAGAGGCATTTGGCAGTTTATTATGACTCTTTTCTTCAAAATAGTTTGGAATTTTTAAACATATAATTTCTATGAAACGAAGGCATTAAGTTATGAGTAGTTAAAAGTTTACAATAAATAATTTACCAACTGCTCCACTAACAGTCCCAAAGAGAATACTTCCAGTGGTTGAAGTAGTGGATTCACCTATATTTTGCATTACAAGAGAACCATGCCTGAAAACATTCACCAAATCTCCCAAATGGAATAAAGCAACCTCTTGCATCAACTGCCTTTCTTCATCACTAGTAGCTGAACTAAAGACAAATTATAAATTGAATTAGCCAATTACTCATTACAAACATTTAATTAAATATTAATTTAATCATAATACCTGTCCTTCTGACAAACAAAGAGATTAAATGAATTTTCTGCACCCAAAAATGTATCATCATCTAAAATTTCTACGGCGGTCATCCAATTGGGGTTGTAATCCCTTGATATCTAACAACAGAAAAAAATAGACAATTTGGAATACAAAGAAAAATAAAGAAATTAAGAAGTTGCTTACTGGAAACACCTTTGGATTTACTAAAAATTAACAACACAATAGTGTAACTAAGTTTCTAAGTTAACTAAGGGTGTGCTAAGTAGCCTAGAAATTTATAAGGTAGACTAGACTCCATTGTAGAATGGAGAATGAGAACTATATGTTTAACAATATTTTTTATAATTCAAAATTCAAAAAATACAATAAGATTCCCTATATTTAAGTCCTGCGAGGTGTGACCATTTTTTCTCTTGCATAAAATATAATTAAATTATTGTGACTTCTATTGCAAAGTAAAAATAAATAAATGTTTATTAATTATCCTTATTACCTCTTCAAAGCTTCCTTCCATCGTTCTGTACTGAAGTAAAGTAATGGCTCGCATGATATCGCCAATAAGAATAAAATCCCCTTTTGTTTTAACATATAAAGCAATTATGTTATTAAAATGACTACATTCTAGTCTCAACTCTTTTTCAGTAGTCCACTCAAAGAGACGCACCTGCAGATATTAAAACAAATTTACAAAGGGAACATATTTAACTCATTCTGCATATGTAGATGCGCATGCACACAATCACATATCATAAAGGGAGAACTAAATTTCACATCACCAAATCATAGTACAGTTCAATAATTAAAACAGAGAACATATGACTTACTGTGCTATTTATTGAAGCTAAAAGTTTTCCATTAAACTCTGACAAAGAATAGCAAGCACCTTTAACTTCTTTTTCAGCCATTTGATGCAACTTCCCATCTTCGACACTAAACATGAGTATTCTTCCTTGTTTTGGTTCACTTTCATCAGGATTTACAATTGCAGTGCCCACAACATAATAATGATTGGGATCATCGCCAAGCTTTGCAGATATTAAGCTCAAACAGTATTCAGTCTGCATCATTTGATGGGCATGAATAACTAATAAGAGAAAAATGATCACAATTAGAATAAAAAAGTCCACCACATACAGGCTACTTAAACTAAGGGGATTTCCTATATGCTGGAATGACACAAATGACATCATCTCACAATCTATGCTTTATTTCACCCTTAGAAAGAACTTTCCATAAACTACACCTAAATTTTAAGCTGAACACGAGATGTTTAGTGAAATAATATGGTAAAAAAAGTTGGATAAGTACTGAGCTTACTGAAAGCAGCAGGTAAAAAAATATAATGGAGGAAAATGTATAAAACAATTGTAATACATTGCTTTATAAACAAGATTTATTATATTACATTTTTAATACAAGGTACCATAGGAGATATCTATGAATTTATATTTACCCCTTTTCGAAACCCTCATTTCTCCAGGTCTAATTTAGACCACTAACAACGTTAATCTTTAATTTTACATGAAACAATTAAATTTACAGTATCATAATGATAATTAAAAATCAATACAGTGCTAGTATGTTCAAAGATATGCACATACATTCATTTATCTCACATAGTACAAGTCTGAAGTAATCAATACCTGATATGTAAACTTAGAATAAGATGGTTCACGATATATAAGCATATAAGTGATATGAGTAGGAGTGGGGTTTATTTCAGCAGAAAATTAGAAAATTCTATTATTCAACTTCACAATTAACTGATAAATTATCAAGCAAGAGAACAATGAATAGAACAAAAATTGTAGAAAATTGTATTATTAATAAGCTTAAGTTTTATTGCATTCAAATATGAAACAGATATTTTTACATTTTTTTTAATTTTGCTTCTTCCCTAAACACCCATTTTGCCAGGTCTGATTTCAGTCATTAACAAACTCTGTCTTTAGTTTAAAAAACAAATCTCGCAAAAATATATACCTTCAAAAGTGTGTTGATCAAGAAGAAGAAAATGATGAACTTCCACTTCAATACCATATTCTGGAGGTTGATTTGGTCCTGACTGTTTAGTTACTTGAACTGATGTTTGAAGAGAATTAGATGTAAACTGAGCACGAGTACTTGCACATTCTCTGACTACTGCTAAGCCAGTAGGTTCCTGAACATCTAGTCTTGATGATATTACTCCAAAGGTCTATGACAAAATAAAGCTTTCAGAACAAATAAAATCTATAATTAATGACAAATGTTTCATATTGTAAATTATGTTATAAGCAATTTTCAAAAATGGTAAAATAAACCTACACCCATTCTATTAACAGTTTCATTTGGGGAGTAATCTTTCAACCTTTTTGGAATATTTTCCAAATATTTATATTTGTTTGTGTCACAATTTTCTGATGTTATTTTTAAAGTGCTTATAAGACACCAGGTGACTGGGATGCATATGTCCAGAAAAGGAATGAGGCTAGTGAAGAAGTCAAGAAGAATTTCCTAGGATCAATTTGGCCTGGTCCTCGAGAAGAGAGCTATAGGGCAAATATCAGACAATTTTGGCATACAACTAAAAGCATAAGAAATAATAAGGCTAAGACAGCCAGGAACATTAAAGGTAAAAATGACTCATTAGTGACTGAAGATAAGGGTCTATTGGAGGTATGGAGAAAGTGTTACCTAACAAATTTAGCATGGGCATGGGTCTGAGAAATAGGATCATCTGAGATAGCCGGAGAAGAGGAGGAGAACAAGAATACCCTGTTGATACAATAACTGAAGAGGAAGTGGATGAGGTACAACTAGGGAAAGCTGTTGGTCCAGATGATATTGCTCCCGAATTTATAAAATATGGTGGATCTGAGCTCACTAAGTTTCATCAGATGCTTTTTTCAAAAGATCTGGAATCTAAACAGGACATCTGTAGAATGGAGAAAAATATAATCATCCATAAGAAGGGAAACCAAAGTGATTGTGATAACAATCACCCAATCTACCCCTCATCTATGGTATACAAGTTCTATATTAGAATCTTGAAACAAAGACTAAGGGGGTTATTTGAAGAGGAAGAAGAACAGGCAGCATTCAGGCCTGAGAGACAGACCCATGGTCATATTTCCCCCCTAAGAATGTTAATTGAGAGGGCACGAGATTGAGGTAAAGTGGTGTACCTAACTTTTCTAGATTTGAATGCTGCTTTTGGTGGATCTCTAGACAGGAAATATGGGATGCCTTGGTGGCAAAGCATACACCACAAAATCTCATTACTGCTATTAAGGCAGTCAGTATACCAGGGCCCAAAGTGTATATTTTGGAAGAAGACCTACGGTTCGCTTGTAAAGGTGAGGTCCTTGCACATGCGGACTCGTACTGCTATCTAAGAACAATTACATGTAAAGATGGGAGAATAGGCAGGAGAGAAATAGAGTTAAGAATGCCAGTGACATATTCCATGACATTAGATGAATAGGAGTTAAGCCGTGATGCCAAAATTAAGCTTTTTAAGTCAGTCTTCCTCCTGGTGCTCTACAGATCGGAAAGCTGGGCGCTTTTCGATAACCATGCTAGCAGAATGACTGTTTCTAAAATGAAATCCCTCCCATGAGATCCCCCTAAATAATGGAAAAAAACTAGGCGAGATCAAATTAGAAATGAGAGAGTCAGAGCAATTGGGGCTAATCAAGGAAAGACAAATGAAAAGCTTTGGCCACATTAATATAATGGGAGGCGGTTGTATGGTCAAGAGGTTTTTAGAAGCAAGACCTCGAGGCAGACCATGCCATAAATGGCTGATACAGGACAAGGACCTTTGGGCAAGATGGTCAGAGACAGCACAAAAGAGGTAGAGAAAGAAGAAGAAATATTTATTTGGATATGTGACTTTCGTCTACTTTATGGGACTTCAACATATGGGATGATCTATGAAAAGAACACAATGAATGTTATGAAAAACCTAGTGCTGTGAACTAGGCATTTCTCGCAAAAAATGTCAGTGGTTTGATGACTAATTTTCACAGTGGCCTTCCTCCATTCTTGATCAGGTTTGAATAGACGAACTCATATCAAGAGATACAGCAGAAATACAATAATAATAATACTCTTACCTGATGAAGCACAGAGGAAAGACTACTGTGATAATTCAACACTATTCCTCTGGCATCCTGGGCCTACCCAGTGCTGCCAGAGATGCTCTAAGGAAAGAAAATTATATTAAACACTTTGTTTAAGGTAAATGAATATCTTACTATTATTATTGTGAGTAAGATCAAAAAATAATACATAACCAAGCTTGTCGAAAATTTAATTTCCTATAATTATTGTTCAATAAATTTTGGCTTAACTCAAACACTAACTGAGATATTTGCAATTGTTTAGTTTCCAGTCTTATGTAAACCCTTACTTCTTCTAATTCAATTTTCATTTTGTGCATGTGACTAACTAAACATCTCATTCCCAGCTTAAATTTCAAGTCCTGTTTACATAGCTTTGTCATTATAGAAAAATGGGTCTGTATGTGGAAATCTGTTATACAGCCCCTGCGTCTTTTAATTAAGTGTTTATGTCTTCCTCCTTTTGCATTTAATTTCCTTCACAGAATGTTTAATAGTTCAGGTGGCTTTTTTCCCCTTTCTAAATTGATTTTTAAATCAAATAGACCTCTATATTTATAACAATTGTTTAGATTAGTAATATCCTTATGTGATCCTTGCTTCGATTTTTACTATTATTTTAACACAAATGCTCTAACATTTTTTTTAGCACACATGATAAAATAAAGGGAACAGAAATATGAAAAAGTTACAAACTAGCACAGTGCGGTGTGCGTTTGTGTGTGTGTATATATATAAAAAGGGTGACCCTTAGTCATAGGTAATTTTTCGAAAGATGAAATTTTTCTGCACTCACCCCCTAACTGTTCTAATCAACAGAAAAAAATCACTGTGCATAATTTCAAAGTAATCGGACAACTGCTAGGCGACCCTCAAACACTTTGAAATTGAAACGTAGTATATACGCGATTAATTCCGTTTAAAAGCCATATACTGTTCTCTATCTTAATCAGTTTCTTAGAGAAATTTATGTGGATACATCTAGGGAACCCCAGCTATTGTTTAAAAGCATTCTGAATCAAATATCTCAAAAGTTAATTCTAAAAATTGCTGGAATAACATAACAAATTTTAAAAATATCAGGATTTTAATAACTCACACAACTTTTAGAAGACAACTGCATTTTTATTTTCAACAATAGTTTATTTAGAATCAAGACATAAAATGAACAATAAAAACATATAAGTATTTATTTTTTTCTGAGAGAGGATTTAGTAGGAGTTGGGTACTTTTTTTGGTTGCAGGGAACGATTTGTAAAACAAATTGCTTTTCAGTTTCATCTTTCGTGAGAACGTTATTGTAATCCTGCATGAGAGTGATGCCTCTTTCTGCAACGTCATTTACAACAAGTATCTTCTCAAGTTTTTCAATTTCACTTTTGCAACTAGAATCATCCTTCTACATTGAAGGGTCTTTGTCGAGGAAATTGGTGCTGATAGAAAATCTCGTAAAGAAATGTTTTGTATAAGGAGTTACAAAAGACGAAAACTCGATTTTTGTGAAGGAAGAAAACTCAGTTTGGTGGAGAACGTACGTCTCCAGTTGATTTTTTTTTTTCTTCCTCTTCTTCAGGATTCTCTGCTTCCAGCATAACTTGAGCTACAATTGTCTAAACCGCTGTTGGAACGTTGTCATCAAATAAGGATAAGGCCACAGTTTCGGGAGCTAATTACCAGAGATGACTGGACGTTCTTGTCAAGTTTAGCCCAGGTTTCTCTAAATGTTTTTCAAAACATCATGTCTGGGCCAGAAGTTGCACCCATTAGTGAATCGAAGCAGCTTTTCAAAACCAACTCAAAAATGTGATGACAAAGGAGGTACAATAGGTCACGATTGAGCCATCTTTCTACATTGTACAAGCAACACTTAATCAGTCTGTGTTGCTTGCTGTCGTATCACAGCAAAGTGCCTGAATTTTGTCAGTTATTCCCCCTTCTCCACTGCTTGGTAAACAGCCATGGCTTGCTCTTCATCTGAAGATGCTCGGATTTCAGGGATTCCCAACAATAGCTCCTTGCCTTGAGAAGTTACTATGATTGCCAGCCTGTCAACCTTTTCAACACCTGTCAGTGCTGGGAGCAGCTTTGCTTCCCAATCCAACACTAATTCTTGGCACTCGTTCAGGTTAAACTTGTGCTGAATTTTGTTGCCTCGCTTCTCTACAGTTTTTTCTAAGGCGTTGTAAAGGATTGCGATTTATTACCAGATTTTCAGTATCATGCCCAAAAGCTGCAGTGATTTTACGCCTATCAAATACTTCAGGGAGGCAGGGAGTAGAAACTGCAATGTACCTAGAGTTGCTGGTGTGGCGGTTGTTGCTGTTGCTGAACGATGGCAGAGGAATTTTCAATGTTTTCACCACTATCACAACTTTGGCAGCATGTTGAATCACTATTTGATATAACAAGGAAAATGTTGTTCCATTTCTTCATGGTCCTTTTTTTCCTAGCAGTTTCCATTGCAGTGCACTTTCATGCAGCTTCTTCCTTGTGATGTAGTTTTTGATCTACGCCAATCATACAGCCTGGCATCCTTTTTGACACTGAAGCAATAAAAAATTCTTATCCTCTTCATTCTTCATTTGTCCCAAAGCATCTTAATGAACTATGTCAAAGAGATCCGCCATAATTTCCATAAAAAGATATCTTTTCTCTTTTTCATTGCCTGCAGCTCTAGTCAAATTTTTCTGTAAACCTTTCCAAATTAAATTAATATCCATCACTAGTGCTCACCTGCATACGAGTGATTAAAAATAAAATAATTTTAAAAAATATCTGAAAAAGTTATTTTCAGGGTAAAATTTAAAGACTTTAATGTTAATGAGGGATTGTTTGATTGAGCTAAACTTTTGTTGCACAGATTATTATTTTGTTTATTAAAGCAAGATAGGGGGTGGGAGGTAAGCTTTTAGAAAGTTGAATATATATAGTGTATATACCTGAGATGATTCTTGATAAGCTATTCTTCTAGGAGCTTCTCCAAGTGGAACTGATCGAATGTGAAGTTTTTGAATTTCATCAATGGTTCCAATTGCAACAAGAGAATCAGTAGCTAATGCTAAACTGAAAGCATAAATTCAAGTTAAGAGTCAGACATAAATAAATAACAAAGAGAAGTAAATGCAGAAAGCTATAAATAATCTTTGTAACTGACATTATAGTCACACATCTTTAAATTTAAGACAAATAAATACACTAAATGTTTAAGATAAATAAAAATAGTTGAGGTTAAAGTGAAAATCTTTGGTTCAACAGTGAATAAAGGGCCAGGACCTGCCTACATGGCTTTGGTGGGAGGTTAAGCATTCATTACCTCTATTTTGATGGAATTACAGGCGAATGCATTACTCAATCGCCTCATAATGATAAGTGGGCATTAGGGGAGTGGATGTAGGTTCAGTCAAGAAGCCCAGTAACTGCACAACTAAACAAAATTTAGTTTGTGATTACTGGGTTCAAGCCTGTCATCTTTAGTATAGCCATCTAGCGTCTTATCACTCCCCCCCCCCAAAGAATATTACTTTAATAATTTAACTCACCTATCAGGATATGCTTCAGTGTTTAAAGAGCACATGTAATTAACTTCTTTCAGATTGACGTTAGAGAATACAAGTTTGTGATTTGATGAATATATAACAGTTGGTCTATCAGAACAAGCAAAAACATTAGTAGTAGCCATTGAACGAAACGACCGCAATACAATTGGCTGAGTGCCCAAAGTAACCTAAAAAATAATAAGAAAATACTTATTAAATATTTAATTATATTAATAATGTTACCTTCTAAATATATTTAAAATAAATGATGGTGAACATCAATAACTCAGTAGTAACCTACCCTTTTTCTTTCAGACAAATGACCGGTAGCTCTGTCAAAATAAAAGTAGAACATCGAACCATCTCCCAAAGCACAAAGTACGTAATGCATGTTTTCAAATGATGCAAATAATATAGATCTTGAAATAATTTCTGAAAACAAAAAAAAAAAGTATAACAAAAAATGTATAAATAATACATTGATAACCTTCCAATAAAAATAATGTCAATACCCCCTCCTAAATATTCTTTATGAGCTTCATCAAGTGATGGCACTCGCAATATTCTAGCAGACATATCATTCCACAATCCAACTGCTATGAACTCAGCCTTAGGTTCATCAGGCATAGGAGTAATATCAAGGCAAGAAACTTCAAAATCCAGTGTTCTATATCTGTATTTACAACATCATTAGTAATTGCAACAGAAAAAATGATCTATTTCAGCCTAATAATATTAAGTAGTTTACTTTTTTTCAACAATTTCACTGCTACAAATTTCAAGATAATAAATATCACTGCCGGAAGCACATACTATTTGAAAATTATTTGATGATACTACACTAATATTTCTGCCCGATGGTGGCTTCCATTCACTGTAAAAAAATTGAATTAAGTAAAAACAATGAATATTAATACTGAAGAACCAATAAGTCATAAAAATAATTTCTATCATATTATCGATAATTATACATATATACTACATTGCTTTGTAGATCATACCACATTTGATATTTTTCAGTTTGTTACATTTTTCAGTTCCTTAGTAAGCATTGTAATTAATTGAAATGATCGAAATCCATCTCAAATGTCTATTGACCAGTAGAATGGTACTACATAGAACGAATAATTATTTAAAGAACCAAAAATATCTATATGAAAAATGGAGTTGTACTAAATCATTAAAACATAATCAGCACACATTCCTAAATAATTTTCTAAGTGCAACTTATTTATTTGTTAACTACTTGAGAATAAAAAATATCTTATATGCAAGGGCTGTATAAACTAAGCAGATTTCCCCACATACTGGTACTATTGATTTCTTGTCACCATATATTTTTCTTCATTTCTAAAAAAACACACCTAATGAGTAGAAGTAGGGATTTACTTAAGGTTGAAAACAAGAATGTACAAAGTACTCCCTTAATATTTGAAGTATGGATAAATATACAGACCAACTTCTTCTGAGTTTTAACAAGTTGAAGACTTGTAACATAAACATTGCAGAGAATAATATCAAATGACACTTTTGGACCTCAGCATAGCTATGAGCACCCACATGAGTAGGGAATTTATTTGTTGCTAAACAAAAAATAAATGGTTGGTGTAAATAAAAGTGTGATTAACTTATCCAATTAGCTCTTACTAGAAGAATATTGGAGAAACCAAAACAGAAACCAATAGATATTTTTCATTGGTACCTTAATACTTCTTCTCTGGGCTCTAATGATATTAATCTAACCGAGTTGGGAACAACTTGAAGAAGAGAAGATTGATTTACATTTCCACAATACATAGTTTGATGTTCAGATTGAAAACCAAATATTTCTGTTTCTTCCACTTCCTCGCCATTAAGAGAAAGTATCCTGGAACATTAAATTTTAATTAAGACACATAGAGAGATATGCTGTCAAGTTAGATAGTCATAATGATCAATTAATACCTAGTATGACCAACAAATGATAGGACAATCGTATTATCCAAATTTGAAGAAGATCGTACATTTAGAGCCCAAATGCCTTTGATTCCTGACAATTCCATCGTTGCTTGTTCTTGTATACCAATACCATTCCGAATAATCCTTAGAGACCCTTCTTTAAGTGCTCCTAAAATGCAGACACATCTTCTATTAGAGCTAAAAAATCTAGTGGCCATCTCATGCTCATCCAGCACCAGTGAAAAACAGAATGGAAGAAGAAAATAGCATCCGCTTGTCTCTAGGGTCAACAATGTTAGCTGTATCACATCTACTCTTTATTTCGTCCTGTTTCTCCTATCAACTTATTTCTTTGCAGGTACAAGTTTTGAAGTAGGAATTTTTATTCTTCTACACATCCCATGCCTTACAGCCACCAGAAAAAACAAGTTTATTTAATCTTTTTATTGTTTTGTTTCTCACCAATATTTGCCCCATTTTATTTTTTAACTTAAAGTACCATTAAAGTTATTTTCTCTGCAGCATATATGTACACACACATATTTGTAAAGATTTTGGAATTTTAAGAATGTATGGTGAGGTAAGAATTTTTGGCAAAGAGAATAAAAATGATCAAGAAATATATATTCTACCCAAAGACTACTTTCTATAGAAATATAAATTTTTTAAAAGATAAATTCCAGACAGGAATTCATCTACTCTAATACTTACCAATAAGATATAAATTCCATCTATCAAACCAGAATGTTGCAGTAAGACCCCTATCTTAAAACATCCTACAGCAGATTGGAATACTGAGAAGATAAAAGGGCTTCAAAACAACAGGCATTTTTGTTAAAAAATGTTAGGACTATAATATTTTCACACATTTTGAAAGTCACAATCCAAGGTCTTCTTATATCCATGAAGTTTTCCCAATTCCTATTGCTTATAATGAATACTGTAAATCCTTGGGAGCCATTCAATTTAGAAATCCACAAATAAACCATTTCACTTTTGTTCTCTCATCTGGTAAACCCTAGTTTTCTTTTATATAGTTCTCTAAAAAATCCAACCCTGAAGAACAACTAAAATACCATGGAGTGATTGCTTTCACTCTATTTTCATCAACATGACTTTGTTCCTCCTTGATAATAAACACAAGCTATTATTGGCTACATATTAACTAATGAAATTTAATTGTAATATACTGAGCAAATTATATCAATTTAATATGTTTAGAGGAGCATATTAAATTGTATTACTCATAGTTGTCTATTATATATTTTACAGCAAATTTCTTTAAATGGATTTTTTCCACATTTTATTTCAAAGATACTTGATAACAAAAGTTGCTGTCTTCTTTCAATTGCTACTGATCAAACGCAGATTTTAGTTTACTAAGTACTGTCCGTTCTAAACAATTCTTCTAAATAAGTGACACCAATTTTTAAGTTGTATTAAAAAGATACCAAAAATATAATAGTAGAATATACTTATAATTACTGAATATAACAGTTATAAAATTGGACATTTTTATCTACAAAAAACCCTCCTGAAATACTAATATCAGACGTTCGTATCAATCTGTATAAAGGTTATATACAATGGTATATATTTATCAAATTATGTAATCAAAGACCAATGATTGTTTGTTAATATTTCTAAATAAAATATATTAACTGATAAGTTACCTGAACAAGTTACAAGCTGGCCCTGCCCTTGGCGTTCAAGATCTACAACTACCATATCAACAATAGGAGCAAGATTGGTAAATGATTCCATAATAGTAACATAAGACTGAGTTTCTGGGTTGATAGATTTGTTTAATTTTACTAACTGAGAATCCCCAATTCTAGATCCAATGAATAAAACACCATTGTCCAAGTATGTTATACATTCAGGAATACTAACTTCACCTAAAATTAAAATAGGAAGAATTTATTTTAATGACATTAATTCTGTTTAATTCAGAGTGCAAATTAAAAAATAAATGTAAAGCAGCATGTTTATCCCCGTCTTACCATACGCACATTAGTTGGGACTTATACCAATAAAATGTATACACTCTTGAAATGTATGTTGGAGAAAGTCTAGTGTCTGAAACCTAACACAATAAATTGTGAACTTAAAGAATAGTCCAAAAAGTATTAATAACAGAACAACTTTCAGCCTCCTTTATGAAACAGTTAACACACTTTCCAAATGATCAAACTAAAAGTTTGTCATGAAGGAGCTGTGTAAACTAAGTTGATTTCCCATGTTAATCATTAATGACTATGAACTTTAGTAAAATGAAAGGGTTAAATATGAAGTATCACATAGGTCAAATAAATATTTTTGAAGCAAGACCCAAAATCTTTATTAATGATGTCATGACACTACGTATTTCTATATATCTCACATAATAAAAGTTAAAAAAAAAATGTTCAAGATAGAGAAAAAATATATACATTTACAGTATTTATAGATTATATTTGCAATGTTATTGGTCTAAACAAATTTTCGATCCAACCCATAGTAACAGAGATATTTACATTTTTGAAATTCCCCCTCATCCTTGTCCAATTTCAGCCATTAACGAATTAGATTTTTAGTTTTATATAAATATTGCGTTGGGTAACGATCAAACAAAAATTGCAACCACTAGTGTTCAAAATATATATATATATGTGAGTGTGTGTGAGTGTGTATTTTGGTAATGAATAAATTCTAATTTGTCTGCATTGAGAGTTATTAATCTCCTTTATATAGATATTTTAATTACTTTAATAATTTTATGATAAATGAAATAATCCAAGCATAGAGTTGATTAGTTCATGTTTTATTTAATTTAATTAATGAATAATAATATTTTTAAGTGATCTATGAAATCCATTTAACTTGACAAGAGTTAGAAATTCTTAATAATTTGTTTAATTATTAATTTTGAGTACAATGAGCATAAGCTAAGTACTCTTTTGGTCACATTAAATGAACCCTTTTTGTCCATAATGAGATTCGCTAGCTCTAGGACATGATAAAATACATTTACCCACACAGGGAACTGACTAATTTGTCAATTTTATTACATTTGGCGAACCAAGGTGTGGCTATTTATCACACAATTATTTATCATATATTTACTTATTTTTCAATTTTATAACAATATAAAGGATAATCAATCAAGATGATATAATGTTAGATCACTCTTATATTTGTTTAAGACTATGATTCCCAAAGTGGTCTACATCGACCCCCAGGGGTCTATGACAACCTGCGAGGGGTCTACGTCAGTGAAAGAAAATTTTGGGGGTCCATGAAATGAAAATAGGGGTCTACGATAGTGGATCTCAACATACACTGATAGTACCTATTTACTTACATTATACTATCTTATAATATAAAGACATATACATTATTTATAAAAGTACCTATGAAGTAAAAAATGTATTATATATGTTTATAAAATTGTGTAAGTTGTAGTATGTAGGCATTCGCTTTGTGGTCGCAATACATTTTGAACTTGTAAAAACCTGCACATAATGATATACCAGTATCATCTTGTTACAAGCATACGTGCAGTCTCAGAGATTCGCGAACTTGCACTGACTTGTTCAATTCGTCACTCTATAAATACGAATGTGAGACAAATACGTTTATTCGTTTCCTGAATCTTGAAAAGGAAAGTGCTAAGAAAATATTTAAAAAAAAACATTAACTGGTAGTTTATCACACAAATTATAGTGAATCAGTGTTATTTTATTTGAGTGTGCCGGAGAAAATTAAGTACATTATTTTTTGTTAAATTTTAGTTTTATGCTCATAGTTAGCAAAGATAGATAAATTACGCCAATCATGACTTCAGTTATTAGTAGTTTAAAATTCTAATCATATGCAAAATTACACGAGTACTCCTCAATAGTTTCTTTTTCAAAGTTTTAGCAATCGGTATTATAATTATGTACAATCAACATATTGTACATTCATACAATTTGTTATTACTATTCGTTGTGTAATATTTTATTTTAACATTTTTTGTCATGTTACTTTCAATTTCCTTGAAGTTCCATCATGTCAAAACCGTAGTTTGAAGTTTGGCTTCATTCCATCATTGTCGGACAAACAATTGCATATGTGCCTTTTATGTAACAAAGTTTTGGGCAATGACGCTATTAAACCATCTAAGCTGCAGGATCATCTGAGAAGATGTCACCCTGATAAAACAGATAAAGATTTGAAATACTTTCAAACACTCAAAGATAAACTTCAGAAGAGACCCACGCTGGACAGAATGTTCGCTTCGACGTCACAAAGAAACGATGATGGTTTGCGGGCGTCTTACAATATCTCGCTACTTATAGCAAAATCCGGAAAACCGCATACTATCGGAGAGAAGTTAATTTTGCCAGCCATTGAAGAAGTTTTAAAAACTGTTTTACACAAACCTGCATCTAATATCATTAAAAGAATTCCTTTAAGCAACAATACTGTTGAAAGACGTATTGATGAAATGAGTTCCAATATTGAAAGCTTCTTGTGTAATTATTTGCAAACGACCCATTTCTCTATACAACTGGACGAGTCAACTTTACCCGGTAATGCAGCGTTACTATTGGCGTATGTTCGTTTTATTATGAATCAAGAAATCTACGAGGAACTGCTCTTCGCAAAAACTTTGACAACCGACACTAAAGGTGAATCAATATTTAATGTTTTGAAGGATTACTTCATTGAAAAAGCAATCCCTTTATCAAATATAATATCAGTAGCTACAGATGGAGCACCTGCCATGGTTGGACATTATCGTGGATTTATAAGCTATTTAAAACAAAATGTGTCAGGGGTGTTAGCAATACATTGCGTCATCCATCGACAACATTTAGTTGCTAAAAATTTGAGTGTTAGATTGCATGAATCTCTTCAATTAGTCATTGATGCAGTAAACCGAATCCGAAGTCATTGAATACGTGATAATTTGCGCAGTTGTGCGAAGAAAATTACGAGCACTTTCATCAATTACTCCTTCACACTGAAGTACGCTGGCTGTCGAAAGGCTTAAGTTTGACAAGATTTTTTGCACTTTTTGAGACTATTTTAGAATTTCTGGATACTAAAGATAAGATTTTAAAAGACAATTTAATGAAGTGGAAAAAAGATTTATTTACAAAATTTAATATGGTTAATTTGCAGTTACAAGGCGACAGTCTAAATTTGATTAAAACAAAGTCCATCTTATCAGCGTTTCTTGCCAGAATTAAACTAATGAAGCAAAATATTGGACGGGGCGAATTTTCCCAGTTCCCCAATTTGTCACAGACAAACTGCCAGGAAGACGACGTTTCAACCTACGTTCAACATTTAAATGCCCTCTAATCAGATTTTGAAACTAGGTTTGAGGATGTTTTGACTATGGTAATACCACCGTGGATAATTAACCCATATGGTGACATAGAAGAAACGAATGTCATAATAGAAGAGGAACTGACTGAACTAAGTACAAACGAAGAACTTAAGGTTCAGTTTAAAAACGGATATCAGCAATTCTGGCTGCAAAACAACATACCAGAGACTTATCCCGTATTATGGAATATAGCGAGGAAATTTTTAATTTCCTTTCCATCGTCATACCTAGTGGAAAGGGGGTTCAGCGCTGTTACCAATCTCCTAACGAAAAAAAGAAACAGACTGGACATCATTAGCCGAGGAAATTTAAGATTAAACCTTACAAAATTGACGCCAAATGTTGATAATTTATTATTAAAGCATCAGGTTCATCCTTCTCACTAAAGCATTTACTTATTGCATAGTTTATTTTATGTTACATATATTTTATATAACAGACACAAAATTTTATTTTGAGTAGTTTTAATTTAAATTCAATTAATAAATGTATAAAACTTAACATGTGTTTTTACTTTAAGTTTTTAACACTAAACTTCACTACAGTTAGAAATTTACAAAAAATCAATATCAGGTAAGTAGGGGGTCTACCCAAAACCGAAAAACATGGCAAGAGGTCTACGACACAAAAAAGTTTGGGAACCTCTGGTTTAAGACAATAGACAAGTAGACCCATTGTACTGAGTTCACTATGCATACTTTTCTACCAATTAAAGAGTGCAGAAAAAACAGTTGATCCAGTATATGTGGTGTGTGGCATGTATGTATGAGTCTGTGCATGTGTTAAAAATAACAATTTAAACTAATTATACCTAAAAGTTCAACTTTTATGTCTTTTACTCCAATTTTTCCATCAACCTTTTCTTCTTTTTCCAAGAACAGCATGAACAAATGACCAGCAAGATCACCCAAAATGTATCTGCATCCATTGGTGTCCACTTTTGCGTAACAAACAATACTGCTATGCTGAAAAATAAATTAAATTAGTGAAAATATATAAAAATTCAATTCAAACAATATATACATATTATAGATATAATAGAATTCAGCCAACCTTCCTCATACACGAAGGATGTCCCTAAGTTTGGACCTTCAGGGTAAAAGACCTCAGATTAACTACCTAGCCGTGCAGGCGACTACATACAAACTACGAACATGGCACAGAAAAAAAATAAACGAATGGAGGACCCCCTTGAATCCACTTGTAAGTATAATAAAAATACTGAATTTTCTTTTTGTTTTTAATTTTTAAATCTCCCTTAATGATAAGAATTTTTCAGCGTCAAGAGATTCACTCTTAGTGGTGCGAATCGATTACTTGAACCCGACTCCATCGACATCAATGGACTTGAGATCGGATAGAAAAAGTAAGTTCTCTTTTCTTTTTTATTAAAAAGTAAAAATTATAGGCAATGCAAATTGAAATACTTCTAAGATTGTAATTGCACTTTTTATACATACATGCATACAGGTTTTTTTGTGCCCGTTAGAAATTTTCAGTATTACAAGTGAGTTGAGCGAGTCTAATGAATAAATTTTATGATTTTTTATTTATTTATTTTTTTTTTTAAAGATATTTATTATATTACTTTTGATAAATGTAAAATCTTTGCAAGTAGTGTTTTCGAATATTATATTTAAGATTTAGGGGGTAATATAGTTAGCTACCTAAAGTTGAATTTTTCATTGTTGAATAAAAATAAAATTAGAATAATTAAAAAAGAAAAACAAATCAATACGCAATACTAAACAATAATTTTCATCTTCAGGCCTGATTCCTATATAGAACGAAAATTTTAGTTCTAATAATTTTCAAAATTGATCCACAATTGTGGTAATAAGAAAATTCCATAATTGTCCAAACAAAATTTGTAAAAAAAATTTAAGGAAGCTATACAAATGTATATATTTTGGAATAAAAAAAAAAAAAAAAAAAACTTGAAAAATGTAAGCAACAATAATTTGAAATTAATTTCTAAGGTATTTGTAATTTAGAAAATGTCATCTTTAATGATTTTACTAGTAATACAAATTTATACAGTGATTATTTAATAATTTAGTTTTACTCAACTCTTTCAGTAAAGTAAAGTAATATATACATATGAAAGCTAACAATTTTCCAGTTTCAACTCATTTTTCTCTGTAAACATATTGTTGCGAAAATTAAATAGATGAATAATCCTTCAGAGAGAGAGAGAGAGTCGCATATTAGGAAAGTGTGACGTAGATCAAAAGAAACCGATAGAATGTTCTAGGTCCTACGAGTACCTTCCAGCCAGGCGTCGAGGCGTCCAGACAATTCCCCTTTGATGTATGCCGACAAGCTATATAAAGAGCGGCCAGCTGCGAGCCAGTCAGTTTTATTCTCACCTCACATCAGTGCTACAGTGCGACTTAGTACAGTGCGGTAAAGTGTTTTTATAAGAACAGTGTTGTGCCGTGACTGTAAGTAACAGTTTAGTGCCGTGTTTAAGACAGTGCAGTGCCGCGAAGTAAAGGACAGTGCAGTGCTGGGAAGTAGAAGACAGTGCAGTGCCATGCAGCAAAGGACAGTGCAGTGCTGTCTTGTTGTGAATTTCAGTGACCGTGAGTGAATTATTGGACTGTGTAATCTGAAGAACAGTGACGCTATCAGTCTATACTGTGAGTAGTAATTAAGAATAATTACCAAGTTTATTGTGCATTATCCAAATAAATTGTGCTGTGATAAAAACTGTGAAACTTGCGAGTATTTAATTTTGCAATCCAAAAGAACTCTTATTAAAAATGTTTATTACTGGTTTTGGTAATAAAAACGTAACAATATTTATAAATACAAGAAAAATTAATTTTTTTGTCTTATATTTTTCAGGAGCAAGAAAGGAGTTATTTGGAGAAAGAAATATTATATCTACAAAGGATATAACTTCTCAAAACGTTGCTCTACTACTTGAATCCGATTCAGATTATGACGATTCTTCTGATCCGGAATGGATCCAAGAAATGGAAACCGAAGATGAAGAAGAATCAAGTGATGAAAACGTAGTTTTTGTCAAACCAATTGGAGAAGTTCGCCTAAGCACAAATACAGGTACGGACGAAACTGTTTGCACCCCCGATAATGAATCTACCGTTACTCCTATTGTTGGTCCTCAGGAACTTTCACCTCAAATCCCTGTACCACCTGCAGATGTTTGGGTTGAAAACCGACCTTCTACTTCAAGAGATATTCCATTTGAAGGAAGGCGCGGTCTTTCTGTTCTCCTTCCAGAACCACCAACACCCCTAAATTTTTTAAATTTAATATTAAATCAAACAAATCTATATGCTGAAAAAAAAATTAGAGAAAATATTTCCCCACACTCAAGGATTCGTAGGTGGAAGCCGTTATCACTTGACGTGCTACAAACATTTCTAGGATTACTTTTCCTTACTGGCCATGTGCAATTATCAAGGTTTCATGAATTTTGGAGTACAAAAAACTATTTCGGCGGGATCCTGGGAACTTCGTTTCCACGATTCATGAGCCGGGATAGATTTTTTTTGATATTGCAGTGCCTACATTTTGCTCCCGATCCTGACACCCAAGACCCTCCACCTAACCGGTTGCACAAAATTCAGCCGGTTCTTGACCACTTCAACAATATGATGGATTCCTTATATAATCTGGGTCGTGAAATTTCTTTAGATGAATCTATGGTCCTTTGGCGTGGGCGATTAGCTTTCCGCCAGTACATAAATAATGAACACCATAAGTTTGGAATAAAACTTTATGAACTGGCGGAATCTTTTGGTCTAATCTAAAGGATTATGGTTTATACAGGAAAAAATGACTCAGATTTATCAGGATACAATCATGCGTTGAAAGTGGTCCGGAAATTATTGGTTGGAAACACCGGCAAAGGTCATTCCATTTTCATGGATAATTTTTATAACAGTGTAACGCTGGTGAAGGAGTTACTCGATAGTGACACACACTGTATAGTTACCCTTCGAGCTGACAGAAAGGGTAACCCGCCTGAAGTAACAAAGTCCAAATCACGAAAAGGAGAGATTGTTTCCCGCTGGAGCGGTCAAGTGTGTGTGGGGAAATGGAAAGATAAAAGAGACGGTTTTTTCATTTCCTCAGAATTTGGTTCAGACTTGGTCAATACTACTAATAAACGACTCAAGGTAGTCTCTAAGCCAGAGGCTATCATTGAATACAATAAATTTATGAGTGGTATCGGTCGTGCTGATCAAATGAATGCATATTATCCACTTGATCATAAAACGTTGAAATGGTACAGGAAGTTGGCCATTCATATTTTTCAAATTATGATGACCAACGCCTGCTACTTATCCAACGTTAGCGTACATAAAATAAATTGCATGATTTTAGACTGCAAGCAATTTCAGAATTTTTACGAGTAGAAAGTTCCTCAGAGCCCACAATAGAGACACCCTCGCCGGTGAGTTCGCCATCGCTGGGTAAATTCCCTTGCGTCACCGAACACAATCCCGTTCAGTCCACCGAGGTAGATTCGCGTAATAGAAAACGGGTGTTCAGGTGCAAAATTTGCACACGAAAAATTTCTTTTTACTGTCCTGCCTGCCCGGAAATTACGGCGTTGTGCTTAGGCGACTGCTTCGTGCGGTACCATAGTGGTAAGAAAACAAACAAAGCATTCTAATTAGACTCGTAGGAGACAACTTTTTCAATTTGTATTATTTTAATTTTGTAGTTAACTAATTAATCTCGTAGGAGAACATTTTTGGATTTTTATTATTTTAATTGTCCTAGCATGTAATTATTTATGTAAATAAGTTTTGGTTAAATTTTGTAAATAGTTATTATTTATTTCCGTTATAAATAGTTTTATTTTTTATTTATATGATAGTAGTTTTTTGATTTATTTTAAAAAGTAATTTCTAATTTATTTAGTTATATTTTAGTAAACGGTATTTTTAGGAATTCTTTGTGAAATTTTATAAATAAAATATTTTAATTTATTTAATTTTTCCTTATTAACATTTACAATAATAATAAATTTTTCCTTATTAAAATTTACAATAATAATAATCATTTCACAGAAATGATTGTGGTAAAATATACTATTAAGATTATTGTTTTATTTTTCAATTATTATAAAATGTAAAGGAGAATAGTTCACAAAATAAACCAGCAGTGTGGTTCACAAGTAAGTGTTGCAGGTTTAGTCTAACTGGACATTCCCCAGTGGCGCATTGCCCGCCGGCGGGCAACTGTTGTTTCTCGGAAAATAATAGCCAGATTTTTATTTTTTCTATTTTTCCGATAAATAAAATCTCTCAATGAAATAAAATATGAAGAAAACAAAAACATTTTTTTTTTTTTTTTGCGCCATTAGCATGAAATTTGAATTTGGGGTCCCGCTCACAACGTGTTAAAGAAAAACACTTTGTGTAAACTCTTAATCATAAAAATGAATTTGATCAACAAAAGACAGGAGATAGAAAAAAGAAGCTGGTGGAAAAAAAGTAATTGTTATTTTACTTTTTCAAACGGAATCAGAAAAAATTATAGAAATATATTTGGGTAATATTGCCTAGACTTATAATAATAAAATTAAAAATATTTTTAGGCATGTAAAAGACTCATAAAAAGAAAGAGAATCAAAATATAATGTATATCAAATAAACAGTTTACACACAAGGCTACATAGGGTGCTCCATGAAATTTCTGAAGAAGACTAAAAGAACATTTTAAAAATATAGACAAAACAAGCAATTCAACTTCTCTCACTTATGATGCTCTTAAACTCCAAAGAGTTTAATTTAACTTTAATTTTGTGTTGAGATCTTGGAGAAGGTAAGAAACACTTCAAAAGTAAAACATACACATATTTAAAAATATTAAAAAAAAAACTGATGTCGGAAGTGATTTGCTAGGTTTAAAAGTGGTGATTTTGAGCAGGAAGACATAGAACAATCTGGGAAGCCAAAAAAATCCGTAGATGATGAAACGCCATGCCAAATGTTTCAAGATATGGCTGAATCACTGGGAGTTAGGTTTTCAACAGTCAGTGAATGCCTGATCACCCAAAAGCAGGGAAATCAGGTCCCACATGAATTGAAACCAAGGGACATTAAAAGACAATTTTTTCATCTGTGAACAGCTATTTGAATGAGAGAAAAAGAATGGATTTTTACATCGAACTGAAACTGGAGATGAAAAGTGAAAACACAACGCATAGAATGCATTCTTAATAAGTTCTTTAAAAAAAAAAAAAAAACAGAACTTTTTCCTACTAATGATAGATAAAAATAAACTTTAAGGAACACCAAAAAAAATAGTAAAATAACAGTTTAAACCCTGTTAACAATTATACCTTGATACCAGGAGGACCAACTGCAAGAAATGTAACACCATCATGATATAATACAGATTCTTGACCGACTATGATGCATCCACAAAGTGGCTCAGGTACAGGAATAATGATTGTTGCTTCCATTTCTATATTATCTTGCTTCCATGGCACCTGAAATAGATATTTGACATTAAAATAAAAAATCTTACACTCAAGAACTACTGTATATTGAAAACAGTAGTGATATCTATCTTTTTATATTTATATTCACCACCCACCAATAACAAATTCTAGCTTTGTTCTATCACTATTCATAGAGTAGTTAATCTTCCAAGCAAAAGATGTCCTATTTAAAAAATATTACTGGGTGGGTGACTTTTGCGACCCCAATTGCTTCATTGAAGTTGCTCAATTGCTTACAGTAGACTTTGAAATTAGGACATGACTATATACTTCAAATAGCCTTTCACTATCTTCATGTGTGCTCTTCAAGGTCAAGCAAGGTTTGTTTTTATATTTTCAAACATTTGTGAAATGAAACACTATAGTTCAAAATAAAGCTGGAATGATCACTAAAAAAATTAAATAGCATAGCCTGATGTTCAAATGACTTAAGAAGTAATTATACAGAAGATTATCAACATATATTAAGAAAATGCTTAATGTCCTTCCAGACAACCACATATAATAAATATATCTTTTTTAATATTATCAATAAACATGTAAATTATCCCCCATTTTATCAATTATATCATGGATGCACTTGTATAATCAAGAGACTCAGGCTGGATTACATAATACATTAAAAATGCTCAGAACAAATGTATTCTTGAAAAAGTTAACAGTTTTGATATTAGTATCCTGTATAGAACACATACATTAAAAAGAATTATCCAATTTTAAAATAAATAAATTATGAATTCCATGAATTACCACTAAAAAATGATGGAATGGTACAGTAATTTATATGGTAACATGTCCTCCAATTTTATGGCGTCTTCCCTGGCCCAGAGACAACTTCTTTTTACTGCAACTTGTTTTAACAGTATTTTTCATCCCCAGGGCTAACATTTTCCTAGATTAGCCACTTGCATTTCTTGATTCTGTTAAATGTTCAGGCAGATCATCATAATTAATGGTTAAAATTACACATGACTGCAATAGTTTATATAGTAAAATGTCCTCCAAATTTGAGATAGTCTTCCATGGCCCAATCTGACTTATAATAACAAAGATACCTCTAATTCTAAGCCCCTCCTATTTCTGGTTCAATTTCAGCCATTAATGAATATGATCCTTAGAGGACATTTAAGGAATTTTTTCAAAAACGACGTCATAAATACAGCCAATATAGGTAATTTCTCCAAATGGAAATCTGCTAAAATTAAATTATGGTGGTTAAAACATAATAAGTACAGTGAACAGCTGGTGCACATTCTAAGCTGTACTGCTAGTTCCTCAGTGAACATCCACTATTGAAAATGATCAAAAATTCTTCTGCATCAGCAAACATCTATATTCGAAATGTCTTCAAATAATGAATGGTTACTAATTTGTTACTATAATAAAAATAACATAATGAGTACATAAAACTTTCTTTTAGGGATTTGTCTGCATAAACAAAAACATCAGTGGATCTCAAAGGCATAAGCTAATAAAGAAATATGTTATAATCACTTACTCAAGCTTTAATAAAGCAGCAGTTTTATAAAATAGTCACTGCCTATAATAGAATTAAAGTTTAAAACAGAAGCAACTTCTAACCTTGACAAATTCCTTTTCTTTCAACGATAATTCATGAGTTTTAATATGACGACCATTCAAATCTTGATGAAGCAAAATAAGAGTAGGATTTGCACAGCCATGTAAAAAGTTTAAATCTTGGATTTCTGATTCTTCAATTCTAAAAAATAAAAAAACTCCATAAAGGATATTGGAAACTAAATTATTCTCATTTTATAAATAATAATGTATTTGTCAAAATAATTTATAAACAATAAGAAATTGTATTCCTATTAAATGATTACTGAAGCTTGGGTTAAAATAATGGGCCTAATTGCAGTATCTAAAATGTTTAGAAAATTTAGTGAGACAAATACTTGTTTGAGCTCTGAAGCACTTCTAATGTTTTAATATAATTTCTGACGGGTACACCCTGCTTAGCCACTTTGTATAGTCCTATAGTCAAAGCAATGCTCATTGATAATTATTCTTCTCCTTAAAGGTGAAAAAACTGGGTTGATGTTTTCTAAGCTTTGGCGAAATATAAACTTCTGAACTATTAGAAATGCTTTAAAAATTGAGTACTAGTGAATGCAGATTAGTTTTCTGAGAATGGAGAGATAAACAGAATAGAATTACATTTTGAGGCACAAACCACCACTGTAGTCAAAAAACAATTCAAAGGTTTTAATACTCCATTTTTTATTAGACAAACATCAACATAAAAAAAAAAAATAAGTTTTTTAAAAATGTAATTGGAATTTATCATCTAGGACATAAGGTCCCACCAAAATAAAATGTCAAACAAATGAAACTCTTTTCAAATATAAAACCAGAAATGCCTAAAATGTGCCATGCCAGAAGGATATCCCACTGAATTTGGTAAAAATACTTCAATTGTTATTTCAACCCTCTAAAATATATAAAAGAAGCATAGATTACTGTAGGGCTGTACAGCCCTCCAAGAGCAATGGGTCTTACCGCTGCCACTCTTCCCTCTTTGCAGCATTTACCTTACAGGTCAATATCCAGGGCCCTTTAGCGTAATTCCCTATGGACTTATATACGTCACTGGGTGAGGTACTCATCTTAACTAGGGAAACATTTAGATTGGCTAGTGAGTGTGTATATTATTCGCTGCAAGACTTCACTATATAGAATCTGTTTACATCTTATTATTTATGTATATGATTTTTATGCCTTCTTAAGAAACTATGGACAATTGGTGTTCTATTGTAAAGTCCCAGAGAATATATGTAAATAGGTTTCTAATCAATCCTTTCTCAATATTCAAAAAATAGGTCATATAAAATAAAAATCATGGATAGTAAACATCAATATTAAGTAAGAATAAAAATTTCTGTCCTGCCAAAGCTTTTAAGAATTGTTAATGTGCCAACAGATGTCAACTGTACATTACGTGTTAAGTATAATGATATATACTAAATATAGGGAGTATATAAATTATTTCTGTACTAAGCTGAGCATAGCTCTTATGACACGGGCTACAATCCAGACAATAAGCATTTGTATCCATATTGAAATATTGTTGCAGAACACCCATATAGATTATAAGGTACTTATCGGTTAATGGGAGGCCACACATTTAATGACAATTATTAAATCATAATAAAAAAGAAAATCACTTTATTATTTAAAATAACATTTCACTTCTAGAATTTATAATTATAATCAAGCACACCTGTAGAAACAACCACCTTGCAGAGTTCATGTGGCGGATGACTGCCAGGGACGACCACTACTCCGTGACATTTTGTCATTTATAAATACTAGAAGTGTTATTTTAAATAATAAAGTGGTATTCTTTTTAATACGATGTAATAATCATCCTTAATTATAGATTCTAGAAGTGTTTTTTAAATAATAGTGATTTTTTTTTTATTATTACTTAATAATCATCTTTAAACGAGTGGAGTGGCCTCTCATTAATCGATAAGTAATGATTATAATTATGGATATAGGGTGGAGAAGAATTATGAGGATACTATAAGAAAATAGTTATTTTCCTTCTTCTTAATACTCGTTTAATTAAATGAAGTAAAGAGAATAGATAAAATAAATAAATAAACAGTCAAGATCCAGAGCTGCATGAAGTAGGAAACAGTTCATTTGGGGATAAAAGAAAAATGTGGTTAGGTGCAGGAGATATAGGTTAGATAAGAAATCATAATGGATTGTAGGTGCTGCAAGTAAATAAGTTAAATTGATGAATAAACACCAATAATGAGTAAATGTGAATAGAGGGAGGACAGGTAAAGGCCAGTACCTCGTCATATCCATATGCACACTGTTAAAAGTTAAAGAGTGGGCGATGGAATAGGCTCAACTACAATATGCCATGCATGTGTGCAAAAAATTGTAGTATAGATTTACATGAACACTATGCCTCAACAGTCAATTATAGACCATTGAATATATAAAATTTATCAAATACAGTTTCTAAATTTATTAATTCACATTTACCCAAATAAGCCTGTTAACTATAAATGTTAATTTATGCCTGTAGATTATTGAGATTATGTTTTTAAAAAAACAAAAAAACAATGATAATTACTAAATGCACTCATATAATCATCAAAATAACATTCCATGAAGACAGATGCTTTGCACTGTCTATGCAGTATGGATGAATATATATACATAAAATAATACATACAATAGACAGAAGGAAGTATTCCGTTTTTCAAAGAGTTTAAAATAAAATAAACAGTATTAACAAATTAAAAATAGTATAAACCGTACCTTATGCTTACAGCCTTCAATTCATTATTTTCTTTTTCAAGTGGTATTATTTTAAGTAAGCCATCGTATAATCTCAACCCTATCACACGAGCTTCTGGATCAATTACAGCAATAATTCCACTTTCTGACACCTTCCCAATTCTATCAGCAATATTTCCATGAGCTTTAGTATAGATATCTATTTTATCCTCATCACCTTGGCATTCAAGAATCATTGCATTGTATTTTGCAGTAACAATAAACAACAAATCCTTAGATTCATGCTAAAACGAATAGAAATAAATAAATATAAAGAAATATGAACTAGATAACTGAAATAATAAGAAAAAATGTATTGTGGGCTATTTATTAACAGTTGGGTTCCTTTTATATATGTTAAAGAAGTTTATTAGGCCAGATCTTTTACAGATAGCCACCCTTTTCAAGCCGGGATAGGACTAAGAATTTGCTTCTTTTAATTAATTTTAAGAAAGCCAGCTATAGAGCTTTGAACAGACTCTTTGACAATAGTATTATATATACTGGCAGAAATAACCCACTACTCGATACGTTTAATATACTTTAAAATATGGCATATTGTATGCTCTTCTTTTTTATCCTTGATTAAGGTTAATAAGCTGATTTACATTATGTTTTCCTCAATATGGTTATTCATGCAGCCGATACAAATAAAATACTAATGAAATTAAATAAACTGAATCCAAATTGAAATAGCTTATAATAGGTTACTGAACTAAAGTTGAACTGAGCATAATTATCTTACCTGAGGCCTGAATAGCTGCATAACAGCTATTTTCCCATGAATGCCTATCTCCTTTAAAGGCCGTAAACCTTCTGGCCCAACCAAAAATATTTCGATGCGAGAGTTCTTGGCGAGAATTAAGTTGAGATGACTGGGAGCCGTAAAATGTCCTGAATCATAAAACCTTAATTATTTGAATGAAGTTAATTTTGAGTAATTAGAATATATCATTGTTGTCATATGTGTCCAATCAATTCAAATCTGCTATCTCACCATCTATTCTCTATTTCTCTCAGAGTAAAAATTGAAATTATTTATTAACATCCACTTTTTGCAACTAAGGCTAATTGGGATGGGTTATCTACAGGTCACCACCCTTTTCTAGCCAGGGTGGGACTAAAGATTTTATTTAATGAATTCCGTCACTAAATAAATTCCTCTGCCCAGGCGGGAATCGAACTCACCAATCTAGGTTTACCATGTGAGATTAAGGTCAACACTTTAACTCACATGGCTAGTGTGAGCCCCTCCCGGAGTAAAACGTATGTAAAAAGGAATCACAATACGTAAGAGATAAGAAACCAAAGGACATTAAATATTCAGTGACCTAGTTGCTAAAATTAAAAATAAGATGAGTAGATGTCGGGGTATACTGAAGGCTGAAAACAAGAGAATAAAAATAACTTCCTTAATTCCTTAATATTCGAGTAGCAAACAAATTCATATTTTAACATGTTCCGTAACATTTTTTAAGTCAACACATAATAACAGGTATTTTGAATTCATGAATCCCCCCAGACTTTTTTTCACCCATTAATGAATATAATCTTTAATGTTGGAAGAAACGGGTTAAATATTGACCATAGTATTGATAAAAAAATGCTGAGTTAGCAACATAAAATTGTATTGATTACATCACACATATTTGCATATATCTCTTACATAGTAAATGTTCATTGAACCCCATATTTGATATTCAAGCAAGAAATAAGACGTTTCATGATTTATCAACTTATTGTTATTATCTCAGTTAATATTTGAAAGAGAAAAAATATATAACACAACATTAATAGAAAATTATATTGAGAAAAAAATATATAACACAACATTAATAGAAAATTATATTGAGAAAAATATATAACAAAACATTAATAGAAAATTATATAAGAAAAAATATATAACACAACATTAATAGAAAATTAAATTAACAGCAAGATTGGTACTATAGAATTCTTTTATCTGACTAATAACAACAGAGACATTACAAATGTTCAACTTCCCTTCCCTCTCTCCACCCCCCTTACCCCGGTTAGATTACAGCTGTTAATAAACTTGATATTTAGTTTTACAGGAAAAATTTACATAGCGATCAAACAAAAATTATGACCACTAGAGAGGTAATCATTTTCATCATCTCCTAGGTAGGATCGATGGAAGTTAGAAGGACATTTATAAATGAGATTATAAAAGTTTTTCTGAATAAAAAAAAACTCTAATGCTGGACTAATATAATAGTGTATAGAAAATACTAAATAATATGAAACCGACAACCCGTATTTCTAAAAATAAAAAATAAAAATACGAAAGTAAACAAACTCATTATTCTATAAGTACACTAGACAACACATACCAGTGGCACATGCATTAACAGCGATAGGCTTATGAGCAATTACAAAATACTGAAAAGCCGTTTTGAGGTTCAATTAATCAGACTGTGTACTTATTTAGGCATCAGTTTAGAAGTTTTGAAGGCAAGAGGGAAATGTTGGGACTCTAAAGGCATCAGGGTTCAAGTCTGTAAGGCTACCAATAACTCCAGCTCAAGTTGCATTTTCATCATCGGAACACTAAATGTAAATTGTGTCGTCATCCAAGACGAAAACTGTCAAGTGATATTTATTTATTTCAAGCATACATTTTTTTTTTATTTCTATTTTTTTTCAAAGGATCCTCCAGGTAAATGCATTTTTTTATTATTTAAGTATGTTTGGCCTAAGTTGGTTCGATGGACATTAGAAGCATTTTTTTGAAAGTCGCATCATGATTACAACCCAATAGCTGTTTCTCTTAAGAAAATATGCTAATAATACTTTTGTTTGGTGATAATGAATAAATTATTAAAAAACCCAGAACACTAGCAGCAACACAGGTACCAAATAGGTGACATTGTCTCATGTCAGTTGCTCTATCAGGACAATTTCAATTCCCATGAACACACACGTTTCCAAGATACATTCTTGTAACAAGAAGTTAATACTTTCTAAATAAACAGTAAAATGAGGAATGTTAGCTTGCATTATATAATGGTTGAAGAAATTATTTTAATGTAATTTTAGTATTACATATTCTAAAAAGCAAATCACTGCTAGGAAAATAAATACTAGCCATAATGAAATTAAAGTCTTTGGGTCAAGAGTCCATGAAGGGCTGAGACCTGCCACCACATTTCTACTCGAGACTTCTACCTGTGATTCAGTATTAAAAATACATCATCAAATGGTAGGCAGATTGACTTGTTAAAACTTAATGAATGCATTATATATACATTTCTCATTAAATTTTACAGACTAAAGATGTTGATAAGGATGTAAAAAATAAAGGAGTTCAATACAATAAAGAGAATAATTGTCACACAGGAAGCCTGTTTATTTTATTATAGATATGAGGACACCTATTGACCTCACTCAATCACATCTAGGTTTCAGATTTATCTAGCTTTGAAACTGGGACTGAATGTGATTCTACCCCTCATAGTAACAACAGTTTTAACAGCCCAGACTAGGGTTTTGCTTGTAGCTGTCTTCTTCAACAGTAAGAGCAATTGTGGAAACCCCTGACCAAATTAAAAGAATTCTACTGTCTATAAATGTCATTTTGCCGACCAAACATTAAAACCCTTGTATATACAATCTTAGCTCCAGATCAAAATAAATGGCCCAAGATGGTAGCGGAGGTCTTGAAAGGCCAGTAACACCAAATAATAGGTAAGTGAGATCACAGTCCAACATTGTGAAAATAATATTAAAGCCAAGCACCAACTGATAAGAAATTAATCTGTCACTCTTTAATTGTCTGTAGATCCATCACATGCACAAAAAATGTAAATTATTAAGAACTATAATATTTATTTCTTTAAACCATAGGTGGGCAAGAAGAATATAACAATGCATCTCTAATCTCTCTGATTTCTATAGTGAAGAGAAAACTATATTCATATTCTTGTGGTTAAATCGTGGGCATACTATCAAAATAACTACACTTTTAAATGACAAGTTCTTCTAAATTAAAAAAGAGAAAAAAAAACTTAATGCTAAACGAATATAATAGTGTATAAATAATATGAAACCGACAATCCGTATTTCTAATAAAATAAAAAAAAAAATACGAAAGTAAACAAACTCATTATTCTATAAGTACACTAGACAATACATACCAGTGGCACATGCATTAACAGCGGTAGGCTTATGAGCCGTTACAAAATACTGAAAAGCCATTTTGAGGTTCAATTAGTCAGACTGTGCACTTATTTAGGCATTAGTTTCGAAGTTTTGAAGGCAAGAGGGAAATGGTGGGACTCTAAAGGCATCAGGGTTCAAGTCTGTAAGGCTACCAATAACTCCGGCTCAAGCTGCATTTTGAGATACGACCAGGGAGGTACAAGGGCGGGAAAAATGTACCTTCCAGAAACAGATTGACAAAGTCACAAAGATGGATATGAGTTCGGATGTCTCGGCTATCATCGGAACACTAAATGTAAATTGTGTCGTCATCCAAGACGCAAACTGTCAAGTGATATTTATTTATTTCAAGCATACATTTTTTTTATTTCTATTTTTTTCGAAGGATCCTCCAGGTAAATGCATTTTTCTATTATTAATTTAAGTATGTTTGGCCTAAGTCCGTTCGTTTCTATTCATTATTAGTTTTGTAAAGGGAGTTTTTTTTATAAAATACAAAGAGGTCGTTGTTTTAATGTAAGCGTGGAAAATATAAAATTTCAAATTCCTGTGCGATATTAAAACCTAGGTAACTTTATGGAAGCATTTGTAATTGTGTGGAACCCTAGCTGATATCTCCCAATCCCCTATACCCTGGCGATATTAAATACCATTAGTAGTAATTTAACAATTACACATTGACTTGATTGAATTTCAAATATGTGCTATTAGAATTGTTACAATCTTTTCATGAATAATAATCTTATTTGAGAAAAACCTCTATGTGGTGGGAAGAAGACAAATTCTAAACGTTATGCTATGAACTTTGTTGGAAAACTCTTTGATCTCTTTAAAAATCTTAACATTTGACTTTTTTCGTACCAAACCAGCAAGGGGAAGGGCACAGACACTCACACTTTGTTATTTTTAAATGACAGGTTTTTCAAGAAAAAAATAAAAAACCCCATAATGCTGGACTAATATAATAGTTTATAAAAAATACTAAATAATATGAAACTGACAACCTGTATTTCTAAAAAAAATAACGAAAGAAAACTCATTATTCTATAAGTACACTAGACAATTCTTACCAGTGGCACACGCATTAACAGCGATAGGCTTATGAGCCGTTACAAAATACTGAAAAGCCATTTTGAAGTTCAATTAATCAGACTGTGTACTTATTTAGGCGTCCGTTTCAAAGTTTTGAAGGCAATAGGGAAATGGTGGGACTTTAAATGCATCAGGGTTCAAGTCTGTAAGGCTACCAATAACTCCGGCTCAAGCTGCATTTTGAGATACGGCCAAGGAGGTATAAGGGCGGGAAAAATGTACCTTCCAGAAACAGATATACAAAGTCAAAAAAGATGGATGTCTCGGCTATCGAAATATTTTTGGTTGGGCCAGAAGGTTTACGGCCTTTAAAGGAGATAGGCATTCATGGGGAAAATAGCTGTTATGCAGCTATTCAGGCCTCAGGTAAGATAATTATGCTCAGTTCAACTTTAGTTCAGTAACCTATTATAAGCTATTTCAATTTGGATTCAGTTTATTTAATTTCAATAGTATTTTATTTGTATTGGCTGCATAAATAACCATATTGAGAAAAACATAATGTAAATCAGCTTATTAACCTTAATCAAGGATAAAAAAGAAGAACATACAATATGCCATATTTTAAAGTATATTAAACGTATTGAGTAGTGAGTTATTTCTGCCAGTATATATAATACTATTGTCAAAGAGTCTGTTCAAAGCTCTACAGCTGGCTTTCTTAAAATTAATTAAAAGAAGCAAATTCTTAGTCCTATCCCGGCTTGAAAAGGGTGGCTATCTGTAGAAGATCTGCCAGAAGAAATTATATTAATGTAATTTTAGTATTAGATATTCTAAAAAGCAAATCACTAATAGGAAAATAAATACTAGCCATAATGAAATTAAAATCCTTGGACCAAGAGTCCATGAAGGGCTGAGAGCTGCCACCCCATTTCTACCCCAGACATTTACCTGTGATTCAGTATTAAAAAATACAACATCATCATATGGCATAAATGGTAGGCAGACTGACTTGTTAAAACTTACTGTATACATTATATACACATTTGTCATTACAATTCACAGGCTAAGGAGCATATAAGTTAAGGGGATGGATATAAGATTTCTATAATGAAGAGAAAACTATATTCATATTCTTGTGGTTAAATCGTGGGTATACTATCAAAATAAATACCTTTATAAATGACAAGTTCTTCTAAATAAAAAAAAAAAACCCTAATGCTGGACTAATATAATAGTGTATAAATAATATGAAACCGACAACCCGTATTACTAAAAAAATAAAAAATAAATACGAAACTAAACAAACTCATTATTCTATAAGTACATTAGACAATACATGCATTAACAGCGATAGGTTTTTGAACCGTTACAAAATACTGAAAAGCCATTTTGAGGTTCAATTAATCAGACTGTGTACTTATTTAGGCATCAGTTTCGAAGTTTTGAAGACAAGAGGGAAACGGTAGGACTCTAAAGGCATCAGGGTTCAAGTCTGTAAGACTACCAATAACTTCGGCTCAAGCTGCATTTTGAGATACGACCAAGGAGATATAAGGGCGGGAAAAATGTACGTTCATATTGAAACTACCGTAAAATTTCAGAGCGTAAACAATTGAACGATCTAGGAATAATTTCTTTTGAGCCCGAGTTTTTTTCCTTAATTTAATTCCAGTTTCTTTATCCAGCTCTCTACTTTACACAGTACACATCATCTATTTCCTGTACTTCTTTGTATTAGGTAACTATGGGAATGTTACCTCTTTGCCACTGTGATAAAATAGTTACCTTGAGAGGGCCTACTTTCTCTGGGTAGATAAGACTGACTTTATCATCCAACCGTCCCGATTTTGGAAATTTACAGTTTAAAGTAGACAATGGCCAGGGTCTTAGTTGGTGTGAAGAGAGTTATTGATTATGCTGTTAAGGTAATATATTGGAATAATTATATATTTGGCATTCCATTGAATTATCCCTATCATTTTATTAGTCATTAATTCATATTAATTAAAAAAAAAGTTTTCTTTATCCTTGACGGAGTTAATTGTTGATTTATATAATGAATATTCATTAAATAACAATGACTTGCAAATTATCTTTTGATATATGCATAATTATTATTATTTATGTGATAGCCTCTGTCAATTTACTGGACATTGCTAATTTGTTTAATATATATTGTTTTTTTAAGATACAAACATATCAGCTATTTCATTTAATAATTGAGGGCTTTTGGTTTATATTTAATTTTAAATTGACCCTTGACCCCTGTTTTGCTGACTGTTTGACTTGTGGATTTGGTACTACTTACTAATGATAATTCCATACAATAACATTTTATCCTATAGGGATATTTTTGGGGCTTTTAGTTCAGAGTTTTTAAGCTTCTCAATTTTCATGAGCTGTATTATATTAGGATTAGTAGATGTAGCTACATTAGGCATATGCAAGAAAATAATTTTTCTGAATTTAGTGGTTACAAAATGAGGTTCTATAATATTGTCATGGAATACTGTACAATATCCTTCTTAATTAAAATGAAAACATAAATTTGGTTTGGGAATTTTTTTTTGTAATTTAGGGATAAATGATTTGATTAATTTTTGTATACAGAAGGGCATTCTTATTCTTTCTTTCCATTTGTGGCATTCATTGATCTTTTCAAACTAGATCCTCTTCTCCCACTTGTTTGTTGAGCATGATTACAACCACAGTGTTAATTGTAGAAAAGCTACAATCTCGGATGAACAGCAAGTGTGGTATCCTAATTATGGAAAGAAACTCAGTTTTTTTTATTCCAAATTATTTATTTTATAATTAATTTTGCCCAATTTTGATAAAATAGGGTCACCTAACCCCTGCCCCCCCCATTTCCCTTGTCATAACCGTAAAATAACTACATTTACTCCAATATATCAAAGATTACCTTGTATTATTTAAGATACAAAATACTGAAATATGTGTTTTAAAAATATTAGCACAAAATATATTATACCCTTTATATTTTCTTTTTGCTTTTGAGTGTATGTTCTCTTCTTTAATTTATGATATTCCTGTTTCTTAATTTACTTAATTCCCATTCCTTAATTAATGTCTTCAACTATCACCATTGTTATACCTTCTAGTTTTTAGCAGATTGTTATTGAGGTTGTACTCATAATGAGCTTTGAAAATGTTTCTCAAATTTCCATGAATCCTACCTAGTGGTGACAAAAATGAGGTTCATGCAATATTTCACACACATGCACGCACGCACGCACACTCACTCTCTCTCTCACACACACACACACACACACACATATATATATATATATATATATATATATATATATATATAGATACATACATAGATGCATATTAGTCACTTACTGTTCTAGTAGTCGCTCCTTACTAACTTGACTTATAAGTGTTTTGTATAAAAATAAAGATCAAGTTTTTTAACAGCTAAAATTAGTCTGGGGACCAGGGGGGAGGGTTAGGAGAACTTCGAAAGTTCAAAATATCTCTGTTACTATGTATTGGACTGAATATTGAATATAAATAATCTTGTTGTAAATTCACTTTTCTATAAATGCTGTTCTGTACATGTTTTCTCTATCCCGAATATTTACCAAGGTATTTGCGTTTTTTATTTTCATCATTCAGTAAAACCCCACTTTAGTCGTCACATGGCAATCCCATAACAGCTTAAAATTATAATAAACATTAACACATTTAGCTTTAGATTAAATTCAAGTTCTCTGGGATATATTAATTAACTATTCATATCACTGCAGTGAGCATGTTTGAGTGTAATAATAGCCTTTATTTTATTTATTATATTTTAATACAGCCACAATGAAATTGAAAACAAAAATTAATTTGGGATTTTGTCTGATATATAAAATGAAGTTCTGAGGTTAAAAAAAAAATTATTAAATGTCTTTGAACAACTTTTATCTCTAACAATTTGTGAGACCCTTTCATTCACAGGATTCATCTCGGATTGGCTCTTATACATTTTAATTTAATGATTTATATTATTTTTTATTTTTGTATTTCTTAACCTGTCTAATTTTTGTTAGAAACTAATTTAAAAGCACTCGATGAATATTTCCATTAAGCCATTACTTGTGCAATCACATATATTTTTGTATACATTTAATATTTTCCACTTTTATTATTAATTATTAAAGAAATTTAAAAAAAAATGTTATTGAAGTACATTCTAGTTTACAAGAGAAGTTCAAGTAAATCATTGAGTTTGAGCAAAATGGAATAATTAAATGGTGTAACTCTTCTAGGCTTGAATCCTCCTTTGATTCTGATGAATAATTTAGTACAATTTATTTCAGATCCGAGTCAAGCCTGATAAATCAGGAGTGGTTACTGATGGAGTGAAGCACTCAATGAATCCTTTCGATGAAATTGCTGTTGAAGAAGCTGTCAGAATGAAAGAAAAAAAACTGGCTAGTGAACTGATTGCTGTCTCCTGTGGCCCTGCTCAAAGTCAGGTTGTATTTCAGTTTTTGTTTTCACCAGGTGTAGAATATATAAAACAAGATTGTAGTAATTGTACAATAACAAAAAACAAAAATCCATTCTTTTAGGTGAACAGAATTATAGCAGTCATTTATAAACCTAATTCATTGGGTTCTACATTTCTATTAGTATATTTTGTAGGAGGCAAGGGTTGATATAAATATATTATAACAGATTGGAAAATAAGAGTTGTTTAATTAGATTTTTCAAGAAAATCTTTGATAAGTTATTTATGGTAGAGTAAAATTAGAATACCTTCATATACTTATTTAGTGTGCGCTTCACATTTTATATATATTTGTGTAAAAATTGATTTTCTGGTTGCTCCTGAAATTATCCTTCATATGATAAACTTCAATTTGATTCCATTGGAAATTCATATTTTTGTAATATCCATTATATTTAAAATACATACAATAATTATGATTTATAAACAGTTTCTGAGTTGCGCACTGTATCTGGAAATGGAAGATCATTTTTAGAGTAATCCTTTACACATACACCTTCAATATTTAGTCTTTCTTGAGTGGGAATATGCAATTAATATAATTCAAGTTCTGATATACCTTTTTCCCCTCTATTGTGTTTATTATTTTTTATGATTTATTTATTTACAGGAAACAATAAGAACTGCTCTTGCCATGGGAGTTGATCGTGGAATACATGTTGACATCTCTGGTTCTGAGTTAAATACTTTACAGCCTATACATGTTTCTAAAATATTAGCTAAAATAGCTCAGGATGAGAAAGTTGACTTGATTATAGTTGGAAAACAGGTATACTATGGTTATAATTGATTCATTTTCTTGGTTCATTAGTTTTTATGTTATCCTTGTTAATTATTAAAAATCAGATGAATTCATTTGATATATTTCAATAGCATAATGGATTTAACCAAGGTATAAATAATTAACTGCTAGAATTAAAATTTTAAGTGAAATTATCATTTAATTCTTGGAATTCTTAATTTTTAAATGCCTTTCAATTAATCAAGGATTCTTTGGATGATATTTTACGTTGGTCAATCAAAGTTTTTTTAGTTCCATTGGATCTAACCTCTTAGGTAAAGACTGTGTTTTTACCACTTATATTTAGATTAAGAGATAGAAATTATTTATTTAGTTATTTGTTTGTTTGTTTGGTGTCACATATTTTAGCGATTTACACCCTTTATCGCACAACCAAATGGTAAAATTTCTCCAAATTACTCAATAAAGTTAGTTAATTTATTGTTGCTGCTCGGCGATAACAAGATAGAAATTACTAAATTTAATTATAAACAGTGATTATTGGCTTCAATTTTATCCATTTTTATTTTTGTATGTACTGTTTTAGGCTATAGATGATGACAGCAACCAAACTGCTCAGATGACTGCTGCTTTATTGGATTGGCCACAAGCTACTTTTGTGTCTAAGGTATTTTAGATTTTTTTTTTTTTTTTAATTCTATAAGCCTGAGTTGCGTTTTATTTTAGATTTTCCAACTTCTAAATATATTTATTGAAATTAACCAAAAATGGGGGTTTAATTTTATTTTATCAAGGAATATTGTGTATTTTTATGTCAGAATTTAAATTGGTTTGAATTATTATTTTACTTAATGATTTTTTTTATTTAATATTTTATTTTTCCTTTCATTAGATTGAACCAAGTGGTGATGAACTTACAATTACAAGAGAAATTGATGGTGGTCTAGAAAAAATTAAAGTTAAAACTCCTGCCGTTATTAGTGCAGATTTGAGGTTGAATGAGCCACGCTATGCTACTCTACCAAATATTATGGTAAGCCCGCTCATTTATTTTGTAATTCATTTTAAAATGTATTTTAATATTGCGTCAACTGTTTTGACATTAGCCAGATTTAACTGTTAAGCAACATTTGGATCCATAAATCCTAGAGAGGTATAGAGAGGACAGAAACCTGCATATTCTGTAAACATTGACTTTTCTACAACTTAACAAATTACTAGAACATTGTAACACCATTGATTTTAAAATTATGGCAATGAAACACATTACTTTAGCTTCATAGAGGAGTAGTATAATATATGCAGTGTGTGTATGTGTGAGTAGTGAGTGATAATAGTTGTGGGAGGCCTTGATTTGTAACAGTCTTAGTCCTCAGACATCCTTCACCATTCAAGCAGTACATTGCAACAAAATTCTCAAATTAGTTAAGTAATTTGAGGTAGAGACCTTATAATATATTCATGTATATTAAATCACTTCTTAAAACAAAAGCTATTTTCTCACACTTTTTAGGAGGTATATATTTATCCAGAAATATGTCTTTGCCGCAATAACAGTAACTTTTGTAGAATGATTTGATCCAAGCCCATTTGATATTGCAGAATTTTACATTTTCTTAATGGGAAGCTATGCATGCCTCTTATTTGCCCTATCTTTCTTGTTTCCAGAAAGCCAAGAAGAAACCAATAAAGAAAGTCTCTCCTAAAGATTTAGGTGTTGATATTGCACCTAGAATTGAAATTGTCAGTGTTACTGACCCACCTACTAGGCAGGCTGGTGCCATTTTACCTGATATTGACACGCTGGTGACTAAACTTAAGGAAGGAGGACATGTCTAATGTAAATGGTAATGTCAATTTCTCTCTCATTTATTAACCATAATTTTATTTTTATTTTATTAGTTATCTATACTTTCATCTAATGTCGTGTTAGCATTGTTAAACACTATTGTAAATATAATTAATTCAAAAGCTTACACATGTTTTTTATTTGGCCATTAGTGGAGAGTTGTAGATGTTAATAAAAATTGCATATGCTCTTGATTGAGACTTTATCCACTTATAATTTTTATTTCAAATTTAACGAATCTCAATCTCATTTCCAGTAGTTCTTCTTATTTGTAAAAGATTATTATTATTTATTAACGCCCACTTTTTGCAACTCAGGCTAATTGGGACGGGTTATCTACAAGTTACCACCCTTTGTCCAGGCGAGAATCGAACTTCCCACTCTAGGTTTACCAAGTGAGATTAAGGTCAACGCTTTAACTCACATGGCTAACCTGAGCCCCATTTGTAAAAGAAATAAATGTTACTAGTGTTCATTTTTCTTATCCAGGACCATAATAAAAATGTTCTGAAGGTAATCAACCATGCTAGTAGTGGTGCTAAGAGTAAGAAATATCTTAATCTATACAACTTGTAATACTGATGATATCGACCTCTTTGTTGGAGTTATTATGTTCTCCTCTCTTAATAACTTGTAGTACAGTAAAACTGATTTGAAGTAAGTAAGGTTTTTGATGATATTGTATTTTTTGTGAGGACTCCACTTAATGTGTTCTTATATTTTTCAAAGCTATGATTCTTCAGTTCTATTATGATTTTCAAATACATAGACTGCCTCGAAAAAATGGAGATTGTGCTATAAGGTCTTTATGGACAAGTGATTCAATATAAAGTTATTATTTGTGATGGAAGTGAATTAAGTTGACTTATCACTGTAACTAGGCCACTAAGCAGCATTGGCTTTAAAATTTGTTTTAAACCACATTAATACTTAACATATCCCACATGTTTTTTTTTTAATTTAGTTCTTTATATATAAAAAAATCATGGCTTTCTATTTAAAAAAAACACATGTTTTTAAAATAAAAGCCCTACATTTTTTTAAAAATAAAACTCAATTTGTTTTTTTAATAAACCACATTTTCAACAAAACAAAATGTAATTTTCTTAAAAAATTAAATTAATTCAAGTGTACAAACTTAGGGCGGGGCAGAACATCAGTAAAACACTTCTACACTAATTTATTTCTCAAGTAGATTCACATAATATGTATGTCTCTTCAGGAGTAAACATTTATATCTAATTTACAGCATGAAACCAAGTAAAGAAGGATATGTTTGGCCTTAGTGCAGCCATATCAAGAATGAGAAAACTATTATGGTGAAGCATCCAGTCAGCTGATATAATTGACATATTCTCAGATCAAATAATATTGATACCTTAAGAGGTATAGTCTAATCAATGAATTAGATCAGACAGATGTATTTTCTACTAATAAAATTTCTAAAAATATTGTGTAAATGTTCCAATTTAGTTTTTTTGTTTACCACCTTCTTCAGATTTTTTTTATTATATGAACTTTTTGTTAAATTTTTGCCTTGTTTTTTTTCAACCCCTTGTCTATAATAATTACATCATCAAAATTAAATTTTAGTTTATTTGCAAGTGCATGATCAGTGACTGATGCTTTATTATCTTTTTAATTTATATTTTTCTCATGATTGTTTTGTTCAATAACTGTGAAGATTCCCGGAATAAAACTTTTCACAATCCATGCACTTACTTGTGTAAATGATGTATTGGTTTCTTTCAGTTTTAATCGGTCTTTCTAAAATGAAATCTGTTTCTTTCATGGGTCAACTCAGAATAGCAATGAAAATTATATTTCAAGGGACAATGTAATCCCAGCTTTCTTAATTCGACTTGTCTCTGGATTGTTCTTCCCGTATCGAAATTAAGTCTCTGCTTCTTTAGTTTGATTGAGTATAAAATCTCTCTAATCGATATTTGTTGCTGCTATGGCAGTCGTATTTTTTGTTTGAGCACTACCAAACTTATTATTTAAGTGTTTTATGTAAAACTAAAGGTGACGTTTGTTAATATTGGAAAATGGACCAGAGGGAGGGGGGGGGTAGAATAATGGAGGTAAAACATATTTGAAATTTGAGATAATCAGCATTTCCGCAAAGTAGTAAATGAAGTTGAATCTGTAACACACAAAGGGTAAACATTTTTGGCAATGAATGTATGTTATTTGTTATTAATGATCCATTAGTTATAAAAAGTGGATTAAAACTAAAAGAAAGATTGAAAAGCATCATCTTACTGCCTGGGGGGTACAAATTGGTTTCCTTTGGTGTTGTTAATCCAAATATTTCTGTGCTTTTAGCAATAAAAAAAATGAACAATAACTGGGAAAGAGTTTAGAGCAATGAAAATATACAACACATATGATTGTTTATTAAAGGATATTTATTTTAGATGTAATAGTAGAATTCACGAACAATTTTGCCTGAGGTCAAAAATCATACTTCAATCAACAAGTCGATTGGTTATCAACAATTTTAAAATGATGAAAGAGATACTGATCAATTATGTTAGATATTTAATAAAAAAAGTAACCTTCAGTTCACAAAAATATTGAAGTAGATAATAAAATAATCTTCCTTGATGTAAAAATTAATAAAACTATGGAGAGTCTTAATGAATTTAAATGAAAAACATAAAAACCATACCCAGGCAGAATATAATCAGGAGTGTGTGATCCTAATAAACTTCTGTATAATTGGCTTAATAAGGAGGTCAAATACACAGAATCACAGTCTCTTTACTCTTATCTGGATATTATAAATGACTCTTAATTACTGGAATGAAATCAAATGCATATGCATATAGTTTTGGTGAATCTACAAAAAGCCATCAGTTATAATTATGACATTAAAAACAGAAAATATAAATAAAAAAAACCCTATTGACTTTTGATTTCTTAACAGGAAGCTGATATTTATGTTTTTCAAAGAATTGTGTTGTTCATAAGACAGTCAGCAGCTTCTTTAGTTAATCAGTAACTTTACTTGTCCTCTTTTCCCCCTTAGCCATTGTATCGTAAATATTTTGAACTCCATTTGTTTGATAGCCTTTGGCTACTGTAGTCTGACCGTCTTAGCACTGACAGTATCTTATTAGTTGGGTATTGTCATTGGTCTTTATTTCTTTGTTTATCAGCTCCAAAAATCTTTCTTGGAGTTCTCTCCCTTTCAAGCTCTTCTATTTTACCTTATAAGATTTCTAAATTTAACATAACAGTTCATTTAGTGTGTTTTATTTTGAGTTTTTGTTATTATTCCTCGCAAACATTCTGACATGCATGCACTTAGGAAATGTCTTCTTATTCAAAATGAAAGTTATCTATTTTCTTGGTCCTCCTGTAGTTTAGATTTTTCTCAATTCATTTTGAGCTCGAGATCTTGCGCAGAATATCCAGATTCCTGAGCATTATGATTACGGTTCCTGTATTGCAGTACACCATAATCTGAGTGAGAGCCAATTATAAAACATGGTTTATTCTTGCTCATTATTATAAATGTTATAATTTTTGGATCAGATGAATCTATACCTCTGGTGATTAATGCACTTACCTAAATTCATAAACATTCAGCTCATAAAACTTAAATTGCTAGACATGGTTCTTGTAATGCAGCAATTCAATCCAGCACATTCTCATTTGCCTTTAGGGAGCTGATGAGTCAGTAATACAGATCAGTGCTATACTTTTAAACAATATGTTTTTCCGATTACAATTAAGAGTTTACAAGACAATTTTTTTTTTGGTCAACATTGTTGGCTGGGGAGCTCTGAATGTATTACATATGTGTCTGTTTTTTTTTTTTTTGGAGTTTTTAAACGATTTTGAGATTTCCCCTATAAGAAAATTATTTTATTCATTTCTCAAAAAAATCTTATTTCATATATTTTTTATAAAACCCAATTCTTTTGTTTTGTTTTTTTCAGGTGCTAAGAAGTGCAGCTCTTGAGTCAAAATGTATATAGAAATTATATTTTTATAGAATCAAATTTATTAAATTATTTTTAAAATAATAAAGTTTTTACGAACTTTTAATGTATTTTCTTCTTCATACCTTAAATTTTTCATAGTTTCTTATGCTAGAGTTTTGAAAAATATAAGAAGAGGTTCAGAAGTACAAAACATAATGAAGTTTAGATACAACAATTTTGGCAGCTCCCTTCATCTGAACTTAGTCTGCTAGGAGGACTTTTCTTTCTAAGTTGAATACTCTTTATGTAAGTCCATTTTCTCCTTTCTCATGACTTCCAGTACTTCCTTTTTTAAGAAATATATAATACTCCTAGTGAATTCTTTACATTTTATTAATATCTATTTTAGAAGAAAGTCGGGTTTTAAAGAGATAATTAAATATTGGCATATTTGTGTTTTTAATAGTAGCAAATCAAGTAGTAGTGTGTTTGTAAGCCGATAATTATTATTTAATTAATTAGTTACTATATTAGTTTACCTAACCATGGCCCTCTGAGTGATTATTTTACTGTAAGTATAATTAAAAGTAAATATAATAATTGAAAGTTATAACTCCTTAAATATAACAAAATTGTTTTAGTGTGTAGTACTTAATAAAAAACAAACTGTTAAAGTGAGAGAACGCACTTCTCATGCATTCTTCTAAAAAAATTTGTTAAAGATTTGTCTGGAAGCCTTGAGGTGTTGCAAAGGAATTATTTTTATTTTTAGAGCGTTTATTTAATATTAATAAATAAATAAAAAGTTGTTTTAATTATTGGCATTTAATTTTTAACATATTCCTTATAATTAAAGAAAATTCAAATGCTTTCTGTCAAAAAAATAATAGGCATGAGAAAATATTTAATTGAATACATAAGTATATAACAATTATAATTTTCATTATGTTGTATGTTGTTATGTATGCATTATGTTTATTATTTTTTTCCAGTAAGAGATAAAATGAAATTTCAATTAAAAATGTCCAAAATATTGTATCAACATGTGTGTGTGTGTGTATGTGTACAAATATACATACACACGTTTGTATTCACATACTTTGTCTTCATTGATATAAGGCATGCACACACTAGTTAAGCCTCTCATTAGTGAGTTTATGCATGCTGGCAAGAGAGGGCTGCCTAACAGTCTTTGACTCGAGTGCAGTCCTTTCTTCAACATTGATAACCACCAGCTACCAAGGTCTGCTTTTCTGTCGTGGAGGAATGGAGATGGATTAATAATAATAGTTCATTTTAGTCTTTTCAACTTCGAAATCCTTATACATTCAAAGTAGTTTATTTAATTCTCCTGAAAAATGTCTTTTATAGTATGACTAGTTTGCCTAACGGATGAACACCATCAATTTTCAGGATAAATATGTTAGTGCCCGTGCAAATAGTATAAAAAAAAGGTTTGCAAACATATTATAAGAAATTTGTGTTCTTTAAGTTCCATTACATTCGATAGAGTGATTAATCATTCAAAGATGTTAATCCGTTTTCTCAAACTGTTATTATTATTTCTATTCAAATTCACTCATTATTCTCAGATGTTAGTCTAATGTGTCTGGTTCGTCTTTAATTATCCCTAAATGCCTAGCTACTGCTTTCACATTGGCTATGACCTCTTCCTGCACTAAATTAAAGCTCATCGCTAGAAGGGCTATTCCAAATAATAGGTACAAAGAGCAAAGTGCAATGCTCATTTCACCGTTGGACTTGTTGACCCTCTGTGCCGGGACGAAATCACCAAAGCCGATGGTCGTTAGTGTGATGAAACAGAAGTAAGCGGAGTCGGCATATCCCCAGTCTTCCCAGTCAGAAAAAAGAACTGCTCCTCCTACAATGTAGCTGACTACAAGGAACACACAGAGCCAGATCGGCACAGGTTTGATGGGATTAGCTATACTTTCTTCGCTGTAGTCATAATAGTCTTTCATTTTTGGCTGGTTTTGGCGTGGCACAATGAACCCCATCGGGCTCATTATTCTTGGACTAGGATTGAGGTGCTCTTGGGAGCGTCGTCCGATATTTCCTGAAACATATATTTATTTATTGGGAGTAAAAGTGTTTGTTACAATTTTAACAATACCAATGAATCCCAAAATTTATAAATCATGCAACCATCTACCCTAATCTATAAACCATGAACCCTTAAACTCTTAACTTTGATCCCTTGAGCTTATATTGAACTTTAGTAATAATAAATTCTATAAGAATTTATTCTAAAGGTAAATTGTAATAATTTCAATCATACACATCAAGGTTCTGGAGCTTGATGTGGTGGAGCTGTTCTGAGGCTAAATTCAGGTCCAGCACACTTTGTTTAAACTGTAATATGATTGGAGGCTCTAGAGTTTTGTCAATTTTAGTAGGCCTTGATATATATTAGGGGATGATTGGTGGAGTGGTCCCACCAGAGAAGATTTTTCAGACACCCTTGGGAGCTCCTGCAAATAATAGGCACCCAAGCTCGGATTCTCAGAAAAAGATATTCATGTTTTATCAAAATAGAAAGATATTCATTCTAAGTATTTATTTCTGACCATAAGTTGCTTATTTAACAACACATTTGGATTTTATCGGATTTTGGAAACATTTCAGTGATTTTGTAATTGTTTTCGAATTGGAAAGATGCGATGTACTTTATCAGTTTGACATGAATAAAACTGCTCCGTGAGAAATAAGTAGTATTTAATATACTTGAGAGTTTATTTTGAAATAGAACACAAGACTATAATATTCCTACAGCATTTGAGCAAATAAAATTTCTCAAAACACAATCTGTTGCTTCAGTTTAATTTTACATCCCACCTTGAAGGAACTTTAATGATCCCGAACCCTAGATGATTTAATTCTCAGAAATGCTTCTACTTGATTTTTACTGTAATCAATTATCGTTAGGGTTCATTGGGCATTCTTGAAATGAAAGGGGAAGTTTTCTCATTTTTTGTTGAGTTGACAAGACTGGAAAAAATAAAGCTGTCCTAAACAACATATGTGATGTTACATTCGGAATTATGTACTTTTATTACATCATTATCCAATGTGCTGTTAAGTTTAAGATAAGCGTATTGAGACCATTAGACTTTAGAATGGAATTAAGGATAACTTATTAAAATAATGTACCTAGAGGTCTTGGTTTTCCTGGATTTTCTGCGTCAGTTTCTTCTTTTGGTAATTGGTATTTTCCTCCTGCAAAAATACAGAAACAATACCGTCAGAGAGTCTATATACGTAGCTGTTGATTAATCTCATGGAATATTAAAAATCGAGATAAATTTATTCTCAGGCATTTATACAATCGAAAATCCGTAGTCAGTATTACAAATCCATCGATTCACACCTCCCCCTCCCCCAATCGTTATCCTTAGTAGCAAACGTCTATACAAATCAATTTTTATAAAGTACTCGCCGAGTGGGGAAGAACTAAGCTTGAGATTTTACGTCTTGCACACAGTATAATAACTGAAAATACCAGAAGTAAGGTATACTTCAATTTCACGACCAATTTTGGGGGTTCCTTAATCTTTAGTTCAAATGTAGCTTTTCGAGTTTAGCGTTTGTTGACTGCCTCCAATAACAAATATCTCCGTAATTAAATGCTCTTGATAAAGTATTTTTCTACAGTTGTTTTGTATGTATTTTTGTAATTCCATTATCAACGAAGCTTATTGGATTTTAGAAGATTTCTTTTAAAGGAAATCAGCTATTGAGGCTGTATTCATGGCACGATTTTTGAAACATTTCTTCAAATGTCCATTGATGCTGTCTAGATGACGAAAATGAGGTCTGTTCAAAATTATATATATATATATATATATATATATATATATATATATATATATATATATATATACTAATGCAAATAAATATAAGTTATTTATTTACATTAATATCGATTTCTCTAAATTGATTAAGTTTTTCACAGGCCAAATGTATAAAAAATACAATAAACATAATTATTAGAATTTTTACTTATAATAGTGAAAAATAAAATAGATTTATTGGAAACTTTGCAAATTTGTACTTTTAAACTGAGTAACAACGTGATCCATCGCCACACTAAAATATCATCATTTATCATATCTGCCTCGTTCGGTAACCAAGTTCTTCATAAGATTTATTTGGAGTCCGAATATTTTCTTATACGCACTTCCAGTAACTTATAAGTTCCTTTTCTCTGCAATAGCGTGTTAAGAATTCTGATGTATATTACCTTTATTATTCAGTTCTTCATTGTCCACTGCATATTTATTGTAAAGAACAGATTGCTGTACTGCCAAATCTGGAATTACTGAAATGAAAGAAAAACATTCATTTAATTTTTTACTTTTTGCCACATAGTATACTCATCAATCCTACTTATATCCCATTAGCTTTAAGTCTATATATCACGAATGTGAGTGTGCGTGTGTGTGTGTGTGTGTGTGTGTGTGTACGTGTTTGTATGTATGATAAAGAAAGTGAGAGCTTATGATTGTAAATATTTTAGATATTAAAAAAATCTTCATTTTATTCATACTAATTGTTATTTATTTGATTTTAGTCTTGTTTTTAACCATTGAAAGTATATAATAGTTAACATAATTTTATTAGTCTTTATAGTTTTTAATTATCTAGTTTCCTCACAAGATTTTTTGTTTTTGAATTTAATGTTTTTTTTTTTTGTATCTTTGGTTACATTTTGTTATTTGGTTGCGTTCTGTTATTTAGTTGAGTTTTGTTATTTTGTTACGTTCTGTTATTTAGTTGCGTTTTGTTATTTGTTTGCGTTCTTAGTTTGTATTGTTTAATATTTTCTTGTTGCTATTTTCAGTTTTGCATTTTGTTTATATACGTTGTTATTTTTTTTAATTCTTTTTTGATGAGTAATATCGCCTCGCTGCGAACGCTCCAAAATAAATAAAATAATATATATATATATATATATATATATATATATATTTGTATATATCACGAAATATCTTATTTGAAGCTTCAATACGATATATTGTTTTCATCTGGCAAGGAGGAGGGGGTGTTAAGAGAAGGGATAAAATAAAATACATAACTAATCTTCTTGGAAATGTAATTTTCCAAAATTATTTTAATGTTTTCTATACTGCAGTCACCTGCAGTATAGGAATGTATTTCCCATGCTTCATCTTTGATGATAATACGTGATATATACGTATTCTTTTTTCTTCTTTTTTTTTAAAACAGCATCAAATCATTATTTTTATATTAAAAAAAATAAAAGTACTTAAAAGTAGTAAAAATATGAATAGTAATAATGAAATATGGAAATAATTAGAAATAATAAAATTAATATTTAGATGAAGTATGAACGCTTCATATTAGCTCAACTCTATTTTAGGAAGGTCAGAACGTCATAGTTGTGTTCAAACAATAATTACGGTTTAGAAGCTGGCCAAACTCTGTTCTGAAGAGTTTTTTTGCTATAATTGTTGTCTTATATTTTTGTTTCTCTAACTCGAATAATAAACGAGAGACTTGGAATTATTTGTTTTAAGTCTCTAGCGAACCCCTGCTCCTACTCATAGTATTTTCACTTGGATCTGAACCAACTCCACCACTCTCAACATCATCTTTAACTTAATATCGTCTTTAAATAGATTTTTTATTTCAAGAAAAATGGATAATAGATGGTGTCTGATAGGTAGCAAGTTTAGAACGAGGGAATCTGCATAGTTGAAGTAGCCCATGCGTAATGGACTTTTAGTTTTAATCGCTCTAGAAGATGTTCTAAACGAGCTAGGAAGATTAGAATCGTGTCATTTTTATTAGGCATGGCCTTTCATATGACATGTAACACATTAAAGGTTATAATAGATAGATTTCATCAAAACTAAAAATAAAAATTTTGGTTATTTTTAAAAGTGTGTATCTAAATATATTCAAAAACATCCTAGGTTGTACTTATATTTAGTGTATGTCAGAGTTTGAAAATGGTCATATAATGGGTTTATAGTAACAATTATTTTAAATCTCAATCATTTTACAAATTCGGCAGCCTTTATGTAGTTAAAAAATTTCAAAAAAGGCCGTTTTTGGGGCGTTCCGGCATTTTTGGGCGCTTTTTTTTCAAAACTCTAAGAAGCTGCATTTCAGAAACTGTTTGAGATAAATAATTAAAATAGATATTTTTCTTATTCTCTGTACCTACCACTACTATGCAAAATTTTAGAATTTCCTGTGATGTAAAATTTTAATTCAAAGTGTGTTGAAATGATATGGAATGACTCCATAATAAGTTGGTGACTAGTATAAACATGTTTAATAGTTATGATTTGATGTGTTGTGTGCGTTTTTCGATATTCCGCTTTTCCAGCTCAGTACGTAGGTAGGTTATCTACTGTTTTGTCTAACTTTTTGTTAATTACTTTGCCTCATTTTCTGTCACCATCGATGAAACCCAGTATGCAACTTTCCTGAAGTCACTGGCGTATTGACTGCTTCCAAGAGCCATAATTCAATAGCATTAGTTGAGCTGTTTGAAAACTACAGCAGTGCCAAGGAGCCATTCTCCTTATAATCTCTCTCTCTCTCTCTCTCTCTCTATATATATATATATATATATATATATATATATATGTGTGTGTGTGTGTGTGTGTGTGTGATACCGCGCTAGCGGTCGCAATTATTGTTTAATCGTTACCAAACTGGATATTTAGTGGTTTTATGTAAAATGGAAGATCAAGTTCGTTAACGGTTGAAACCGGACCAGGGGAAGGGAGGGGGATTTAGAGGGGAGGAATTTCGAAAATTCGAAATATTTCTGTTACTATACGTCGGATCGAAAAATTGTATAGAAACAATCTTATTGCAAATTAAATTTACTATAAATATTGTTTCATAAATGATCATTAACCGAGATATTTGGATTTTATAGTTTTACGCTTTCAGCAAACTCCCACTCGTACTAGTGTCATATTAATAGATATTATTAACTTGTAAATTGGCTGAATGATTTCTTATCACTGATTGTATTTATTCCCTTAACATTCACGGCGGTGTCACAAGTATGTAGATTTATCTGTTGTAAACCTTCCCGTGGGACATCTGCTTAGTTTACGCAGCCCCTGCGTGACGGAATTTTATTTTTTTCGTTTACTCTCGATAAGTTGACCATCTAACAGGCGAGGAGTGGGAATCCAACCTGCACGAACAGAGATGCCTTCTCCAGCCTGAAATTTGATAACTTTTCTTATTGGAGCCAAATGATTTAGTTCTATCTAGAAAATGCACCTCTGTTCTAAACGCCACCAAACCTCAAAACAGAACAGGATCAAATGAACTGTAATAAGGTTTTAATAGTCGAGCTTCAGCTGGAGGCCTCGCCTTGATGGCTCACACCTTATTGTTTTTTTGACACCGAACTAAGCTAAATGTACTGTGCTTATTCAAATGTTCAAATACGGAGCAATATTACTATACTTAAAGGCTATAGCAACGTACAATTTTAAAATTTAATTTAATTTTACCTTTAGGCTGAGAGTATTGTTGCCTGGGACTAGCATACCTGCCCCTAGCGAGTTCGCTCCCCGCTCTCCTTCCCCTGTCCTTATTCCTTAACTCTTCTTCATAGATCATCTCCCATTCCTCAAGGTCGACACCTGACAAAATGAAAAAATAAATATATCATTTGTTTATAAAAGTTCTCATTTGCACACAGCGATTAAAATGTTTTGTATGTTAACAATAATAAGTAAAATTTGACGAAATACGAGAAATTGACTTATGTGCTAAAGCAGGGCTTCTTAAACTTTTGTAATTTACGACCCCATTTATGATTGCGAGTTTCTTGACGACCCCATACAATTATAAAAGAAAAATAAATTAATATTTTTTAATGATTTATTAATTAGGTAACAATATACATATACATATGAAAATATATATAAGTTTAGAATTCGTTTTGAAACATACAAAAATCTAAAATTAAAAATTGCACAAAAAATTATAAAATTGTATTTATTATAGTTTCAAAAATAAAAGTGGATTCTGAACGTCTTAATTCTCTCGAATATATTCAAGTAGTTGCGTGGTAAGTATTAACAGTTTGACTGCCCATTCCGCCTCGGGGCGTGAAGCGCGGCGAAGAGGGGATGCCCGTCACGCCAAATGGCGGGAACGGTTCATACCGCGTTCCACGAGTTAGTGTGACTCGCATCTGCCTGAGAGCGTTGTATCGCACGGGCGTCGCGCTAAATTTCAAATTTTGCTAACGCTCTCGGGCATGATGGGTACCTAAGATGGAAATTCCTTCCTAGGTGCCCATCACGCCCAAAGGAGTAATTTTTATTTCCTCCCTTTTTTAACCCCCACATTAGATTTGCAACAAATATCATTGGTTTTTTAAAAATATTTATGCATATTTCAAGTCAAATTACACGAAAAATGTAATGGGCCTCCAACCAAATTCACTTATTTTTGTGGGCAGTCAAACTGTTAAATTAAAGTATAAGTTAAAAATTTAATGATAAGTTGTAACTGAAGATAAAACATAAATTGTTTTTTTTATCTCTCGCGACCCCATAATTTTGCTACGCGACCCCAAATGTGGTCGCGACCCATAGTTTAAGAAGCCCTGTGCTAAAGTATTGTCGGATTTCGCTTAAGGGGGGGGGGTTAGCAACTGAAATTGCATTCTTAATCCGATTTTACGAACCTTTTTTCAAAAGACTGCCGATCCTACTTAGGAAATGACGAAAATGAGGCCTTTGACATTTTATATATTTATTAATGTTCTATATATTTTTAAAAATTTTATTTTAACATAACCATACAGAATATTTATATATTTCCTATAAAACAAAATGCATCATGAACTCTACAATGACAGAAAAAGGACCAGGATGAGTGTAGTTTTAGATAAGAGATAAAATGTAAAATCGTAAATGTCTTAAATTATACCTTGTATATGGAAATGGTATATACCTAATATTGTTAGTCAAGCTATTTAATAAATGTTTCGTTCCATGTATTTTGTAGCAGCTCGAATATTAACTGGAGTTTGATTTTTTTTTCGGTTTATCCCTGAGTAAATTCCGAAAACTGATCATGACATTTTTATAATAATGATGTATAATTAATTCTGTACTTAATTCTGGGTGGAGATTGATACATGGAAGGCAACAGAGACAATGATAGTTTTGATAAAACTCCTTTCACACTCAATTATACGACTTTTCTTTGCTTCTAGATGATCGCTTTTAGACGATCTAAAATAATTTAAAGAGAGACATTTATGACAAAAAATTCATGAATATTAAATACAGCGAAACTTTCAAATAGTAATATTTCTTGTAGCTGGTAAAAAGTTGTGAAAGGTTAAAATGATGTAGTATCACTTAAAACTTCCTTATACTCCAGATTGTTTCCATGCAACAGTATATGTTGACGAATTAGTTCTGTTTCGTGGTAGAGCAGACATGTTATTCTTTCTTTTTGATTGAATCGTGTGTGGGCTGATGGATGGAATGTTTGTAAACGGGGTTATAAATTGCTTTGTTAAATAAACAGTGAGTTAAAGTATCCCCTTAATTTGGGTTATACGTGTGGCATCGCCTCTTTATCGACTTTCACATCGGCTCTTTTTTGACACTGAACATAAGTTAAATTTTTAGAGGCATTACAATCCCTGGGAATACCAAGGCAAGATTATAAGATTGATGAGGATGATACAAGAAATAGCTCTCTGTAAACTCAAAACCAAATTGTTTGAATGTTAATAAGTGCCTAAGGATACAATATACAATACAATCAGTGCTATTTAATTTTGCTCTTGATATATTTATTAGACCAGCCTTCACCAAATATAATTCGCTATAGCTGTGTCAGCCAAATTAAGGTGCTACTTGTTAAACTGCATTTCTTCAATATTTGGCTAAACCAAGATCCGCATGACCTCAACTCTAGTATACCATCAATTATTGTTACCTACAGTGAGAACTTATAGAATGATGATGCCATTAAAAAACAAGCGACACATTATAGCAGTTTATACAAGAACATTTATATAACAACAGGTACAACTCAAGAATATATTATCTTAAATTTACCATTTCAAATGTACAAAGTAATATTTCAGTAAAGGATATCAAGCGATTACAGAATAATTTTTACTATTAAACAAGTCCGTCACGCAGGGGCTGCGTAAACTAAGTAGATTTCCCACGTGAAGGATTACAACAGATAAATCTACATACTGGTAACACCACGGTGAATATTAAGGGAATAAATACAAACGATAAGAAGAAATATTTCAGTCAATTTACAAGTTAATAATACCTACAACGGAAAGCGTGTGAATTCTAAACAAACAGGGCAGCCAACTTCGCAGCGCTGAATAGATAGAATTATTCTATACCAGAAATATGAACCACTAATGACATATATCTGAATATAACATATAAATTCTATTAAAAACTATTTACTATAGCTAGTGGAGTAATCTAAACTGAATCAGAATAATTTCTATCTCAATCACAGATTTTAGTAATCCAAAAACAAAAGAAGGGGGGGGGGGGGGGTCAACAGAACATATTTGCATGTATATCGTATAAAAAAGATTTATTTAAAACAATATTTGGTATTTAAACTTTTAATGAAGTGGTTCATGACATAACAGCTTATTATTAATATGGCACTAGTAGGAGTGAGGGTTTACTGAAACCAAACATTATATGGAAAATATGTATAGAACAATATTTTTAGTAAATTTAATTTGCAATAAGATTATTTCTATACAATATTTCGATCCGACGTATAGTACCAGAGATATTTTGAGTTTTCGAAATTCCTCCCGCCCCTTCTCCTGGTCCGATTCCAACCGTTAACGAACTTGCTCTTTCTTTTACATAAAACGACTAAATATGGAGTTTGGTAACGATTAAACAATGATTGCGACCGCTAGAGCAGTAACAGACTAATATATTTTACATTGAAGACAGTGCCTCAGATGGAGGGGCGAGCTTACTGCAGTCGTTGGCAACAATTGGTGGAGAGTGGCGAGAGATCGAGAATGGTGGAAGAGGACGATCGGAAAACAATGACAATTAGGATGGACTCCTTATTATACCTCCTAATGGGAGAGGCTTTTATCCTGTAAAAAGGATGCCAATAAAGCTATTATTATTATATATTACATTATTATCACATTCATATTATTATTAAATATCTTATTGTTGTTGGAAAGTTTATAATTTTATTTGACATAATTTTGAATGTAATACACTTAATGTAAACACGTTTTATATATAGGTAAAGCTCAAGTTCGTTAATGGATGACATCGGAACACTGAAAGGGGGGGTTAAGAGGGGGGATTTCGAAAATTCTAAATATAAACTTTATTATACGTCGGATTGAAAATATGTATAGAACCAATTTTAATTCAATGCTCTTTAAATATACTTTACAACATGACTTGTGGTTATGATGTTCTGGACTTGAAATCCACAAGTCATGTTGTAAAGTGTCTTCCAAACACTCTTCGGAAACGGCGTGAGCCAAGTTCATTTGACAAAAGTTCTTGTGACAAAAGTCTTTTGAACCAAATATCTCTTTAAATATTGTTATATATGTTTTTTTTCCCAGTATCTTAATTATTAACCGACATATTTCCATCATTTAGTTTTCAGCTTTCAGTAAACCCCCACTCCTACTCGTAAAAGTATGCTTCTATATCACGAGTCGCTTTATTCGAAGCTTAAATGGCAAATATTGTCTTCATTGAAATTTTATTATGTGAGATACATGCAAATACGTAGTGTGATGACTACGTACACTTACCGGCCTCTTGATATTTTTTTTTCCTTTATGTCCCGAATTTTACAATTCAAATGGCTGCGAAGCAAAATTTTTATGACACCACCAGCATTAGTTTTTATTCCTGGGAGTGTCACTTCAAGAGCGAAGTTAGATAGATCGTTTAATTGCTTGACAAGATCGCCTTAGAAAAGGTGTTCAATTTCTATAATATTTGTTAGTTATAAGATTAGTTTAAAGAAAAACTAAATAAATTACAAATAAAAGCAAATATATATATATATATATAAAACTAGACTTCCCTAAATTAATAAATAAATAAAATAATACAATGCAAAGTAATGTAACCTTGGATACAAAGTATTAAAATTTTAAAAAATAGTGAATTAAATAGAATCTCTTCTTTCTATGCCAAGAGCCAAGAGGGAATCTTAGTGTGAGAAACAGAACCGACTGTTGGACTGCCAGATCTAGAATACAGCAAAAAACGCCCGTCACGCAGGGGCTGCGTAAACTAAGCCGATTTCCCTCGTGAAGTTTAACAATAGATAAATCTACATACTGGTAACACAACAGCACCTTCAATATTAAGTGAATGAATACAAACGATAATAAGAAACCTCCCGACGGGAGCGTCTGAAATGTAAACAAATAGGTCTGCCACCCTCTTACCGGAAATAAAAACAATTTCTGAAATATATCTGAATATAACATATTCATTAATTTTATAGAAAAATATTTACTATATCTAATACTGTAATTTTAATGAACCAGAATAATGTTTATCTCAATCAATCAAATTTTAGTAGTACAAAAACTTAAGACGAGTCACCAGAACATATCTGCGTGTATCTCATTTAATAAAGGTTTCTTGAAAACGATATCTGGTATTTAAGCTTTAATAATTACATAACGGAGCATTGTTTATGTAACAAGAGTAGAAGAGGGGGTTTGGTGAATGCTGAAAACTGAAAAATGCATATATCTCGATTAATATTCAAGATAGAGTATAAATGTATAATCACAATATTTATAGTACATTTAATTTTAATAAGATTCGTTTTATACAATTTTTTGATCCGCCCTATAGTAACGGAGATATTTTGAATTTTTGAAGAAGCCCTTTCCACTGGTACGATTTCAGCCAGAACGATCTTGATTGATCTTTCTTTTTACATAAAACAATTAAATATCGAGTTTGGTAACATTAAAAAACAAATTGTGACCGATAGAGCGTTAATAACATATATATATAATTTTGAACGGACCTCATTTTCGTCATCTCCTGATAGACATTTGAAGAAAAACTTCGAAAATCGCGTCATGAGTACGAACTCAAAGGGTCGTTCACTTTAAGGGAAATGTGCTAAAAAGGAGAGGTTTGACGAGCTGGAAATACAAATCGTGGTAATGGTGGGAATTTGAGGTAGAGCCCAGGCGCTCATTTCAAAGTGCTTAATGATACTCAACAATGACCTACCTTGGGAATAAGGATGCTTGGGGCTCAATGCTATTGCCGGATCTCTTACTGGGTACCCACCTGATAGCTCTCTGGGCCCGTTTCTATCGTACCTGCAAAATTGAGCAAGAAATGAATGCAAATATATAGTTTTCATACAGTTAAAACGAGTTAGCTAATTCTTTTGAAATATAGAAACATTGGTTATTCCATAAAAAGGCCTTCACGGAGGGGCTGCGTTAGCTAAGCAGATTTCCCACGTGCATCAAATATTTGCATGTATCTCACATAGCAAAATTTCAATGAGAAGATTATTTGGTATTTAGGCTTCAAATAATGTGCTTCATAATATAACAGGTTATTGTTAATATAAAATTAGTAGGAGTGGGGGTTTACGAATGACCGAAAACTAAAATATGGAAATATCTCGGTTAATAATCAATTTACAGAAAACATGTATATAAAACAATCATAGTAAAACAAATTTTCAATAAAATTTATACTATACAATTTTTTGATCCGACGAAGAATAACGAAGATTTTTGGAATTTTCGAAATTCCTCCACTCAACCATTAAGTAACTCGACCTTTAGTTTTACGCTTATATATCGAGTTTGGTTACGATCAAATAGGAATTGCGGGTAACAGACAAATATATATATATATATATATATATATATATATATATATAATTTTGAACGGACCTCATTTTCGTCATCTACTAGGTAGGATCGATGGACATTTGAGGAACTTTTTCGAAAATCGTGTCATGAGTACGTCCTCAATAGCTGACTTCCCTTAAGGGAAATCTGCTAAAATGTTGCTTTAAATAACTTTGAAATTAAATAAATGTCCTAAAACTCCTCCTCTTTACGATGATTTTCTTACTTCGGAAAGCCCAACGAACCTTATTAGCAGATTTCCCTGAAGGGAAATCAGCTATTGAGGTCGTACTCATGACACGATTTTCGAAAAATTTCTTTAAATGTCCATCGATCCTTCTCAGGAAGATGACGAAAATGAGGTCTGGTCAAAATTATATATATATATATATATATATATATATATATATATATATATTTATATAGATATATATGTCTGCCTGGGGGGGAGGGGGATTTAGAGGGGAGGAATTTTGAAAATTCGAAATATTTCTGTTATTATAAGTCGGATCGAAAAATTGTACAGAAACAATCTTATTGCAAATTAAATTTACTAGAAATGTGTTCCATAAATGATCATTAACCGAGATATTTGGATTTTATAGTTCGAAATATATAATATATATATATATATATATATATATATATATATATATATAAATGGAGATAAAACATGAAGAGATAAAATCAACCAAACATTACATACACACGCACGCGCAAACAAACTTGCATAGGCATATATATTAGCAACTATATACCAAATTACCAATCCCAAAACTAAAGTAAACATGAACGTATTTCATTTAAGGTTGAGAGGACTACTTGAATAAAAAAATAAAGCAAAGGTTGATTTGCAAAACAGGCCCTTTAATTTGTTGTAATTTTTGCATTATTCTCTGTGAATAAAACAGTTTCATTCACTATTCAATATTGTCACGTATATTGAACAATGGATATAGCTTCGTATATAAATTGCCAAAATGGAAAGTGGGGAAAAAATCATATATTTAAATATTCGATTTGAATTTTTTTTCTTCAAACACGCCTTAAAGTTGCCATGCACGGTGCCCGTGTGTTGCATGCTTAGTATATCTCTGAAAGTGTATTTTCATTGGTTTAACACTCCATCAACTAGTTGAAGTACGCTAATTATAATGGAAAAATTTAAACACAAATGATTTTTTGGCATTACTTTATTCATACGATTAACTTTATTCCCTTTATTACAAAACTAAATATAGATTAAGCGACCAGATTTCTTTTATTCATGCATTCCACGCTAACAGAAACCAAAGTTTGCAAAAAGCATTTTAAGTTTCAATTTGTAATGAGAATTAAATCTGTAATTTTTGATGAATAGTAAATCGATAAATATATGTATGTGTACATTAACAATCATTTATTCAGGCTCAATTATAATTCACATTTAACAAATATAAATAATAATTTAAGAACATTAATATCAACATTATGATGATAAAATATAATATAGCCCATGCAATACTATGTGATAAACGAATATAAAAAGTAGCGAAATATAGCATTTACGATTATTAGGTGTTTTATTAGTTCTAACAAAGTTAAAGCAAGTTGTCATATAAATAATGGAGTGAAATAATAATGAACACATCATTGGGGACTGCCCAGTTCAATTCGTGAAATAACTAGATACCAAGAACTACAGAAGTTGGAGGACATGGGCCCTACTACAATCCAGAACCCTTTTCCTCCAATTCCGGACTTCAGCCATCCGCAAGTTCTCTTTTAGATTTATTTTAGGATCTTTTTTACTTTACCCACACAAGTTACTTATTTTTAAAAGAGTGATTTATCTTATTATTAAATTAATGCTATTGAAGAACAGATGATTAAAGTAATGTATTTAACAAGCTTCAAATGTAAACAAAAATGATACACAATTCGATGAATTATTCATTAAGGGGGCCAATATGCTTGTAATGATTTTAAAATACAATCAAATATATCCTCGTTCTTGCATCTTCTTCTTTAAACAAACTGACATATTGTTGCGAAAATTAAATGGCTCTACTATTCAAGGCGTGATTGGGGAGTGCGGAGGGGTTCAAAGAAGTGTCGCTAATTTGTCGCTAATTGGTGGAAGGCACTAGTCCCTTCCAGACCTTCTTGGCAGAGCCTCGGTCTCATACTGCTCCTCTATTTAAGCCTGTACAGCACGACTTAGTGGAGCCGGCAGAATCTAATTAAGGCCCGCCGTGCCTATCTTCCTGGAACTTCTGGACCTTTCCTTGGCTAGCCCCTTCTACAGGCATTTATAAGAGACCCTGCCAGTACCTCAGTTTCAGTTTTACGCTCAGCTGTGTTGATGGTCACATCAGTGCTACAGTGCGACTTAGTGCAGTGCGGTAAAGTGTTTTTTATAAGGAGAACAGTGTTGTACCGTGACTGTAAGTAACAGTTTAGTGCGTGTTTAAGAGCAGTGCCGCGAAGTAAAGGACAGTGCAGTGCCGTCGTTTTATGTGAATTTCAGTGACCGCGAGTGAATTATTGGACTGTGAAATCTGAAGAACAGTGACACTATCAGTGTAATACTGTGAGTAGTAATAGTTAACCAAGAGTATTGTGCATTGTGAAATAAATTGTGCAGTGATAAACTGTGAAATTTGTGTGTGTTTAATTTTGCAATCCAAAAGAACTCTTATTAACAACGTTTATTACTGGTTTTGTAATAAAACGTAACAAATGGTGTCAGAAGTGGAATTTCAAAATTAAAATCAACAAACATGAAGTTTGAAGAAATTAAAGTGGAACATCTGAAGAAGGAGCTGGCTAAATTGGACCTGCCAACAACAGGAAACAAGGCTGAACTACAAAGACGGTTGATTGATGAATTCCAAAGACGAGGAATCGATGTAAGTACGCAAGAGTTTGACGATAAAGAAGACATTGCTGTCAAGCAGCAATTTAGATTTAAATTCAATTTTGGCCGCCATGATGGAAAAAATAACAGATAATAACCAGAAACTCTTAGAAGCTTCTAGAGCGAATTGTGAGAGGCTAGAAGAAAAAGTTCGAGAAGCTTCTATAGCTAATTGCGAGAGGTTAGAAGAAAAATTTCAGGAAGCTTCTATGAGTAACAGCGAGAAAATCTTAGCGGAAGTCAGACAAGAATTCCAGGAAGCTTCTAGAGCTAATTGTGAGAGACTCAAGGAACTTCAGGAAGCTTCTAGAACAACAAACCAAAAACTCCACGAAATATCAGAAGTATTGGGCGAACGAGTGGAAGCCATAGAGCAAAGAGTCAGCGAGTTTGATGAAAAACTCTGCGGCATTTCTGTGGCACAGAAGAAGGTTGAAGAGGACGTGTCCAGCCTAGGAATAAAACGTAACAATATGTATGAGTCGAGAAGGGATCTTCTCGTTCCACATTCAATTTTGTTCCTTTTTTGCATAAATAAACAAAATACATTTCCTCATTGATACCTTACACTGGTTGAACCAGATACCTTTATAACCACCGATTTCCTCTCTGCAACTTCTCAAACTGCATCTAAATACTAGAGATCTTCTTTGGTGATAAGCAAGCTTCATAAAATGTCCTCTTCTACATTTCTTTGTTTTATGCAATATTCCGAGCCTTTGAAATGTCTTAAATGCCATTTCTTCTGATTTAACAACACGGCTCAGTTGTATCAGATTCATTATTAACAAAGACAACTTCAATGTTTCTTAAAATCTAGGTGGTAATAGGTAGGTAGCCTCCTTCATGTATATATATATATTTTTTTCATTTAAAATAGACATATGTTATTAAATAACAGTATGATAAATCACTAATAATATCAAAAAGTAACTGGTGTGGGTAAAGTAAATAAGACCCTTATTTTATTTTAAATAAGTGAAATTACCAACATTAGCGAGTGTCTAGTAGGATATGAAAAACTCCGTCTCACAGGGGCAGAGTAAACCAACCAATTTCCCACATGCTGGTATCACACGCTAGGAATCCCATCTCACTATATGATCTCTATTTATAAATAAAAGTCCGATTAGTATTTGAGTGCAAGAAAGGACCGATAACTAGCTTAATATTGGAGTAATGAAAAAATGTAGCAACAATTGTAATGATTGTTTCTATTAAAACTTTCGACCCGACTCGTAATAACGGAGATGATTTGAATTTTCGACCTCTTCCCCCGTCTAATAATATCACCCCCTCCCTCTCCTATTCCTGGTCCAATTTCAGCCACACGGATATGATCATTAGTGTTGAATGGAACGGTTAAAATTGAGTATGGTATAAATCATATAGACAACCAAAAGGATACTAATTTTACAAATAAAAAATATACTGAAAGAAAAATATACTGTACATTGAATTGCAACCCCACAATAGCCAGGAAGATTACATCGATATGTAAAAATATTTGACAAATCACTTGGAAATATCCAAACAGGGTAACAAATAGCTTTAGCCATAAAAAAGATAAATTAAAATCAACAGATACCAAATATAATTATATAAAATAAACTGTATGGATTGCAATAAAAGTTATATAGGGGAATCATCACTGATCGTTGACTGCGGACATTTTCAACAACATTTTTTAGCGGAGCGGAAACTTTTTTTTTGTTAATTAGTTTCGTTTTACTTTACTTTAACTGTATATTATAAATTGCATCATCTTTTAATTGTTTTCCACGAAAAAACCGCTGAACGACACGTTGTCGTCAACCGCACTGGGAAAGCACCATACTCCTTAGTCGTAGTCTAACAATGTAATTCACGTTTTTAGTCATTATATTTTTACTTAGAAAACCGTAAAATTAAACAATAAAGACATTGTTCAAAATCACTGATTGATGAATTATTATTCAGTAATTTATAATTGATATGGGTCTTTTGCACTTTAGGGGAGCCAGTGATTGCATTAAGACCAACTGTTCCTAGAAGAAGTGATAAACACATGATGTGGTGGTAACCTCAACACTGCTCTTGGTTATCAAGATAACGCTGCCATATTATAAAATAAACATTCTAAATTATTAAAGTAGAACATTTATTTTAGGATGAATAATAGAAGCTAAGTAAACAATTTTTCTTTAAATAAGAACAAATTTTGCCATATCCTTCAATATTTGTTCGAAAAAATCGTTGTCCTTATTCCTCTGTCTCCATAGAAATTCACATACTCGTAGATATGAGTCTATTAGTGTCCGTCTTGTGCCGCATTCCTTCCTGTTTCTGCTTTTTTCCCTAGCCCACAGAGATTCTATCGTCTGGGTATATGCGCCCGTATTTGGGTCAACAAAATTCTTCGAATGATTTACCGTTAAATGGCGGTATCTCAACTCGGGCAACTTTTCTTCTAACCCCTGGTAAGATGCCCAGCAATCTGAGATTATTGTTGTACCTGGTCTAATACAACACCTGATGCACTCCAGGAGCGTGGCTGAAGTACGGTCAGGGACAAAATATATAAAACACTCTCTTGTTTCCCTACAAATTCCCCCGAATACCCACTGCTTGGGGTAGATTCTTCCAACATTAGCCTTACGCCTGCTGAAGCACGACTCATCAATTTCCACAGTTAAATTCTCACCTCTGATCACTGCTGGTGTTTTGAGTAAACTGTTGGCACAGATTTCTCGTAGCATATTTTTCCAATCAGTAATAGTATTTGTACTGATATTTAATTCTTTGGTGCAAAACCTAGTGGAGGTGTACTCTTGTGACCAGCAGTATATTAATAAAACAGCCTTATTAAGAGGTAATCTAGCGTTCTCAAACCATGTATCCACACAAAGCCCCTTCTTGGTTCGGCAGCTACGTTTGTGGCAGGTCCACTTCCCACTCCTTGCATCACAATTCATAAAATGTCCTTCACTGCACACCCTTACCTTGGGGATAAGGCGCTTTTCTTGAAGAAATGCGACAGCATTTTCTTCATCCCTGCACAAGTTATACACTTCAAACAAATTCATTTTCTTCTTAGCAAAACAGTAGCACTGACACGTGTAAACAAATAATTCCTTAATAAATGCCATATGATTCATTAAGTTACTCAGAAATAACCTGTATGATAACAACTGTTCCTAAAAAGTCACTGGCTCCCTTAAAGTGCAAAAGACCCTTGATTTTTTATTTATATTTCGTAAAATATAAAACAATTTGGAATTATAAATTCGGGTTTGAAATAATATTTTTCCAACAAAATGGGCTTGTTTTAATTCATTTAGCTACTTTTTAATTAGATATTTATCATTAGCAATTATTATTAACGATAACTTTAAAAAATTATCATTCAAACTTACCTTTTTGTAAAATAGTCGAAAACAATTAAAAAAAACAGGGAATCTTGTGGCGAAGAAGCAATTCTCTCAAGGGCCTCTTTTACTGTGCTAGAGCCAAATACGGAATGGTTTGGGAAAGGTTGGAGCAATCCCCACCCATTTAACTTTCTATTATAACCTGACTACAACGTGTCGTCAGCCGCAGTCAAAGTGTTAAAAGAAGAATCGGACAACATGTGATAAACGTTGATCATAAGGACAATAAAATGTCCCTAGCCGACCACGCAATTAAATACAGCCATAAATTTTATTTTGAAAATGTAAGTAAAATAGAAAAAGAATGAAATTTAAGCAAGATGAGGATAAAAGAGAATATGCACATTATAAAAAATAAGAAAATAAAATATGTGAATTATATATATTTTAATTTATTAGAAACTTTAAAGTAATAGTTAATCAATTATAAATTTCTCATTTACGCTTTAGATTACACTTCATTAGGGATAATCGATATATTTTTATTTCGTGGCATGTCGATATAAATCAGCTGACTTGACCCGCCATACATTGTAAGCCATTCTCCGACTGGTACGGCTAGTGGAAGATCATAGAGAAAGACGTAGTTGTTAGTTTAGTTCTTATGTGAAGTAGTTCACCTGTTTAAAGGCGTCATATGGACGCGAAACTAGTTTTTTGTTGACCTTCCGCCAAAGTCTAGTTAATTAAAAAAAAAATTATTATTTTTACTTACCCATAGCTGCCCCTCTGCCTCCTTCTGCTGTTGTGCCTGCTCTGAGATTCTGCTTTGGTGCAAGAGTAGCAGCAAACCCGCCAATATAGAAACCTGAAGGAGTGAGCCATAATATCTCCAATGTTCGACAGGCATAGCAACATCAGAGGTATACCAACTATAGCGTAGAATATTGTAGTTACTTTTCCAAGGTAGGTTTTAGGAGCGATGTGTCCATAACCTAAAAATATTTTTTAAAAGACATGCTATACACATCTGGTGGGTTAAGACGATGTTGTAAGCCTAGGGAGTGAAGGGGGTCATAATTTAAAACGAATGCCACAATTACCAAGTCAAACATCTGCTGTTACATTAAAGTGCTAATTACACGGTTGCACAGGACACACAAAGACATAGCTTAAAGTCATGTTTTATTGGCGACAAAGGCAATTTATGACCTCAAAAAATAACCTATTTCATTACCAAGCCCTTTCAGTGATCTGTTACGAAAAAGAAACCTTTTAATAGACTGTATTTTACTTGCTTAAATTCATATTCGAGCCTGGATTCCATCTTCAGAATTAAAGTACCTAATCTTAGTTGCCTATTCATGCGTCCCCTAATAAATTATCAGGGTATTGATCTAGAAATAATTAAACAAGATGTTAAACAATTTTCAAACCATCCATGATAGATACTTAACTCCTGAAGGTGAGGCCCCATCCTCATTTCATGCCAATGTTCTAAACACAGTTCTGATAAATATGACTCAATTCATGACGGGAGATGAAGAAGGAAAACTCAACTAACGTTACAAAGATTTTCTATTTGATAGTTCTTCTCAGCATAGATTTATTCAAAAAAGACCATTTAAGATGAAAGGACTATTCTGGTTACAATCATGGAGTTGAGATCTTGTTGTTCGGGATGATTCCGAAGAAAATATGTCATACTAAGTCGTTATTATAATGATAATCTCGCGAAAGATGTAAATGAGAAACAGTTTGTTTTACATATGATGGCGAAGAACGTAATAAAAAAATGTTTCTAAATCCTCTTTTAGCGAAAAATAATGTTTAATGTTAGATCATTTACATTATTTTTTGACACTTGTAAGAAATTATTGCTCTAGATAAAAATGTTTAAATTGTCCATGTTATTTCCAGGATTGTTCCAAATTCAAGGCCATGAGGCTCTTGTCCAATTGAAGTTAAATTTTTTACAACCCATACTTGTTCATTACAACTAAGACTGAAAAATCAGAAAATGAATTAACAGCTGTTGTGCCATAAATCCCAAATACATACAAAAGAAAACTCAAACATGTTATTCTAATACATTCATAAATTAATTTAAAAAGCTGACCAATCACTAATCATCTAAATAGTACTGGCCTACGTGTAACTAAAAAATTATTCGAGATTCTTAATTCAAACTAATTTACGTCTTTTTAATTTCTATTCAACTGTTTTTGTTTTCTTTTCGTTTTTACTTCAATCTCGATTTACAACATTTTGTTTAATTTGGGTCTAGTTTCTTGTGTATAATAAATATAATTACATTTTTCGGTTTCATTGCCACTTAAAATCTCTCTATGCTGCCTCACTCTTACCAGTTCTCAGTCTGGTTTTTTACCTCTACACATCTCTGCCTCCTTACAAGCTTTGGGATATATTTTTTAACTTATTTTACTTCGCTATACATACTATTACTATGACACTTCATCTAGGTAGAGTTACATATAACTAGATAGAATTACATGCAGGTAGTATAAGTTAAAATTAGCAAACCTTTTAATTGGAAATAAACTATTGATGTTCCCCATCTGCCCGGATTCTCGAAACGTTTCATCAGAAGTCTATCAAACCTAGGAACTAGATGGCGTAAAATATATACTTGAAAATACTCACCGTTATCTGTGTCGGTTCGAAAAATGTTCTGTAACCAATAATTTTGTTAAAGTAATGTTCTAGAATTCTAATGTAGTACACTTTTCTCTTACTCGAATCTTTACGGAGTTATTTGTCATTTTGTGTTTGTAGCCTACATAAATCCCCACTCCATCTCATTATTTCTCACTCTAAACTATTATATCACTAAACATCTCGTGGTGAGCCTAAATATCATATTTTGTTTTCATATGGCTCTTACTATGGGAGCTATGGAGAATTGTTTTATACGACGTCTTCAAGAAAGATTATATTTCTGCATTAACCTAGCAGACGCAATTTTTGGTTTCTCATTAGCAAACTCGATATTTAATTGCTTCATGTAAAACTAAAAATCAACTTTTTTAATAACCAAAGAGGGATTAGGAACAGTTGGATTTTAAAGAAGGACTTGGACATACATTAGCAAACATTTCCGTTATTCTGATATAGATTGAAAAATATTGTTACTAATCTTCTTGATAGAGTAATTTACTACAACTATTTTTCTGTATTTTGTTTTCTTTTAGTCGAATATTAATGGAGCTAATTGTATTGTATATTTATGAACTTTCAGTTAACCCTCACTCCTACTTATACTTACCATTTTCATCTAAGTTTATTATGCCTCATATTATCTAACTTGAAGTGCAAGCCTTCTTAACATAAGGTTTATATGGAAAAAAAAATTGTGAATAAAAAATGGTATGCCGTAGTGTGCACTTGAAAAATCTGCTTAGTTAATGCAGCGCTGTGATTGCCTTTTTATATCTCATTATGGATAAACACGAAGTACTAATGTAATGTGCAATTAATTGGCATAGTCGTATGAGCCAATTTTATTTTGCTTTTTATTTTTAATCTCATTTGATCTATTGCATTAGTTTTAAAATATTTAAGTTCAATTATTGTTGTATTTCTATGTTATATAGGCGATTGTAAAGGTAATACATTTTACAGCAACTTCAGCAAGTCTATCTCATTTGTTGGATCCTATATAATCAGGTACCGCAATCAAAAATATTTAATTTATTAAAAAGACTAGCTTTACTCTAGTTTTAATTCTTGAAGTTCCCATTATTCAGCTTCAATTGAACATTAATTTTTTGTAATTATAATTTTTAATTGTCCCTCGATTCCTATGCAATTTATATCAGTTGAATAAACTTACCTATAGTGGTTATAACAATAATGGAGTAGAACAAGGCTCCCGTAAATGTCCACTGTCTGACTTCTGTACCTTCAGTGCCATCCCATCCAGACTTCCTCATCGCCAGGACCAAGTCATTCTCAAAATCTTTTAACTTCCTTAAGGCGTGTTTCGTCCAGTTCACTTGGTACAATACAGGCGATCCTTGTGTATAGTCCCATAGATCCTCGGTCAAATTTTGTCTCATATATGTTACATTCTGTTTAACCTAAAAATCAAATAACTTTTCTAAGGGCTCATGAGGTAATTGTGTCCTTTTCACCACTATTTCACCATAGATATTGATAAAAAGACTGGGACTATAATTACGCGACTTGCAGTCATTTTCCAGATGCTGCTGCTTGGCAAGTTACTTGATATAATAATCGCCACTTGCTCTCTTCATCCAATACAATAAAACCATATGAAGTTAATTTGGATGTCCTAAGGTTGATGAAATATACCCCAAGTAAAAAACACATAAATACAAGGAACTGAGGTTACTAGGAAGAATATTTTATAATCTGCCTGTCTTTCGTTTTAAATGATAGTTAAGGAGGTTTGAGCTTCCTCATTCAAGAAGTGAGCTCAACACAGTTTGTGTTGTTTCTTCCTGCTCTCCCTCGAGAACAATATTGCTCTGAAGAAGGATACCAAAGTTGTCCGAAACTGCCAGCAATAAAATACACTCATCTAATTGACTCGCTGAGTACTTCTTTAGTCGATACCCGAACATCCTTTACTATCATTTAATACTTTATAATGTTTAAAGGCTCGCGTTGTGTACTCCTAAAAATATCAAAAAAAAAGCAGTCAGGGGACTGCCGGTAGAAGTGAAAACTCTTTTAGCTTTGATCGCTCAATTTTGGCATTGCTGAGAAATTTTTTTTACGAAGTCTTATTTTAAAAATATTTTTAGTTATTTATCAATAAGTAACAGTTATGTTCTATTTTACATGAAAAAATGAAATGATAAAAATAATAGTGATAAAAAAAAATAATGTACCACGAATTGTTTTATTTATCAATATAAAATACTATACATAATTATTTCAGTTATTTTACATAAAAGAAAAAAATTACATTTCAGAATTATTACAAATGCTTTACAAAAATAAGTTAAGTACACTCAGAAAAATCAATTTCTATTCATAATTTCAACAACTCTTGCACCATCATCACTGCCAGCATCATCACCAATTTCTAAAACTGATACAATCGGTATATGGTAGCTAAAGTAGGATACAAACAGTTTTGATTCGAATTTATTTAAATATCGGAATTTATTTAAATATTCGAATTTATTTAAACTTCGGATTAAAATATCTATGAAAGTAAAAATGGTAGATATATAGTATCTGTGAACGAAATGATGCTGGTTTTGTCCTCTTTAAAATGGTATGCGAACGAAAACTCTAGCTAATTTGGTTCAGGAGTTATGAAGAAAAGAAGCTCCTTTAGCTTTGAGTTGAGTACTAGCGGTGGCGGTGGCGGTGTCGCGATTTCATACTTTTTTCCTCTCCCGCAAATGCTTCCTTACGGGGTGCATAACGTGCCTAAAGAAGTTTTCACTTCAATAGAATTTTTAAGTTCCTAAATTACAGACACATGAATGGTTAAAGTTTGCAATTTTCTGCCCTTTTATTCCCCTCTATTGGATATAATATATCCCCTCGTTTTGGTATATATTTTGTTCTAATGAGCATGTCAAATTACAGATATAAGACTCAAAAGGTTGTCTAAAGACTCTCCTAAACCCTTTAATTTGTCATTATTCAGATTTTTTCCCCAGAACTTTTCTGAAATTCCTTCTCGAAACCTCTATGAACGCACTGCAACTTAGAAAAGCACGATGTATTAGAGACCCAACAATACTTCAATATCTGGCCGGTGGAAGAGAATTATAATGCAGGTAGAGGATATCAAAGAGGGCAGGATATCAACGTAGAATATGGAAGCTCGGCAAGCTCTGCCTGCCGTCGCTTAGCTACTCGGCACTGGTGATGCATCCGAAGCGCTCTGTTGCTTCAATAAAAAATTGTTACTGTGGAAGGTTGACGTTCATTTTTTAATTTTCAGATTATACAGTATTTAATAAACTTCAGTTTAGTGTTTAATAAATACAGTTTGGTAACGATGAAACAAAGAATGAGACCGCTAGGGCGGTAAGAGACAAATATATATGCATTAGGTGCATGAATATTCTCTACTTGCGCTATTTTTTACTTAACAACCTCTTAAAGATATGGGTATCGGGACATGTTTTATAATATCAAAATTAATTTTGGATTTATCGAATAAAATTTAATGAACAACTTGTATTTAAAAAGTATTTTGTAGCATATTTATTTACTTTAATGGGATACGACATTTAATTGAACCCATAAATGAGGTACCATGAATTCATCAGATTATATAGCCATTTAATGCTTCGCGCGTGAATTAAGTAATGACTTCATAGAATGAACATTTTAAGCTAGTGATAGAAATGGAATGATTATTTTCTGCTTAAGTTAATCCAGTCTTTATATTGCGATGGAAACCGGTTTTTATTTCCACTCGTCATTGATGTGTAACAGCTTTTCTAAACATAAATTCTTCAATATTCGTGGAATCGCCACCTTTTAAATCACGGATATAAAAAGTGAATGAGTGAACATTAAATACATTTGCGTATTTGATACAAATAACTGAATGATTGATCGTATATATTTAATAGGTTGCCTTAAGTTGTGCATAGTTCAGCCTTTCAGAAGTAGGCGTAAACTTTCAGAACAGCCCAAAATATTCCCATAGGAAACCATTTTGATTTTATTTATGCTGTCAACGACGGTTAACGCTGCTAGTAATGACACTGAAATATGACAAACGAATGGACACAGTGGTGAGAATATAAGGGTCCTAGTCGGAAAAAAGAACCCAAATAAAGTAGGACAATAAAAGGGCTAAACCAGCTCATCCCCTCAGCCACTGTTAATTGTTTCTGAACTACCTGGCAAGGTTTTGTCTCTGCTCCTCCATACTTCGCTGCTGAGTTATTACCTGTAATAGTTTCTGCAACCGTCAAGCCGACCAATGGCGTTTATTCGAATGTGAATGTATATATAATCTTGTTTAGAAATCGGAAGAGCGATATAGAAATTTATGATAATGGTTCCATCTGCCTATATCGTCGAGAAATATTGGAGAGGAGGACAAGAAAGTAAGCGAATATTTTACCTCCAATTACGGCATGTACATAAAATTCCGTCACACAGTAGCAGCGTAAACTACGGAGATTTCCCATGCTGTGGTACGACAAACTATTGTTCCCTTTTCAACATATATTTTCTAATTCTAAATATTGTAAAAAAATAAGTAGAAGTAGGGTTTTACTCAAGGCTAAAAACTAAAAAATACAAATATCTCGGTTATAATCAAGATAGTGAAAAACATATATAGCAACATTTACAGAACATTAAATTGACGATAAGATTACTTTTATGCACTTTTTCGATCCGACGTTTAACAACGGAAATATTTCGGATTTTCAAAATCCCCCTCCCACTGGTCGAATTTCAGCTATAAACAAACTAGAAAAATCTGCTAAAAAGAAAAGAAATTGGAAATGCAGTACAATTCTAAAAATCTGCACAATTTCCAGTTGTCGACTTGTCATACTGCTTCATCTGAAATAACCAGAGTAGAATTGATTGTTCATAATTTATTAGAGTGAATAGCAGTATTTCTGTTGAAATAATTTATATGAATGCAAATAGAAAGACGATTAATATAGAAATGTGCTCATCATGCCATTCATTTGTGCTATTTAAAGGGAAAGACTGCTATGATTGAGTTAAGTTCAAGTAATGGAAACCGACAGACTGCCCAGAACAATGTTATATGGTGGGTCACTAGCCATTCAGAAACTATCCTATTGTTAAATCGAAATAACTAATATACAATTCACTTAACTTTCAAGTGCAGTTTATTTTATTCAAATACCTATTTGAGTGTAAACCTATTAATAATAATAATAATAATATAATATATATATATATATATATATATATATATATATATATATATATATATTCACTCGAGGCTGAATGACGATGATATTTTTTTTGGTATGCCTTTACTTTGCACAGTATTTTGACATTTTCCCACCCTAGTGTTTAGGGTTTATACCCGTCGTTGCTGTGGATTTGTTAATAATAAAATTATTTGTTATTTAAGGCTTCACTAGCCTGAATATTTTTATATTTCTCGTCTCCTGTGCATGTCATTTTTTTTTTTATAACGTAATGGACCATATAATTCATAATCGTAGAAAGTATTCTGTCTTCCAAACCATGAATGAATAAATATTCCTTTCCCTTGATGCGGTACAAAGCCCAACGGTGACAGCTGTTTTAGGTACGTCATAACTGCTATTAAAAATACTCTTTTGTAAGTCTCGATTGAAAACTGTATATTCATATTGGCACATAGTAAAATATATCATATATTAACAGAGCTGAGTTAATAAATACCAGAAATAACTGGGAGCACCTCCCCAGCGTTCATCTTTTTAAATTATTTATTTATGATAATTAAACAAATTCACATTCCTGAGAATAACACTACATTGCTAAAAGCATCCATTATCATGTTAGAGATAGACATAGACATAGACCAATATGAGATCGGCAGGGAAGTGGCAGAACAGATAGGACATAGGAAGTAACCCCCACCTCACATCTCCCTAGGCTCAGTGGTGCCAACTCATTTAGGGTATCAATCCTGTAATACATTAAATATATTAACAAATCAGATTACATTATCTTCGCAATACTAAAACTGTTTGTCAAATATTTTTCACGTTTTAATTAAGTAAAGTATTAAATACACCTAGGGAAAACCGGTTTTTCTAATGAATTAATGTTTGGGATAAGAGGAGGGGGGGGGGTATACTTTACTTGGTGAAATCTGTTGCTGGCGTTAAACAATAACATAGATTTGAATTATTAAGGATAACATCTTAACATAAATTTGGATTAATTTATCCAGGTGAGGTACCGGGTAGTTCATATTGGAATGAACTGTTGAGCATATTTCTACGCACATTACTTGCTTCATACCTTATTTTACAAAAAAAAAGTATAAAACAAAAGTTACTCTAAATAAAAAAGGAAACAGTTTTTGTTATATGTACGATTGCCGAAAAACAAATAGAAAGTAAAATATTGCGAATTTTTATTTCAGACCTACCTTATAACCCCCCCCCCCCCCTCCGCTACCGTTGGTACCTAGAAATTTTAATAAAGCGTATAATTTCGTTTCCTATTGCTTTTTCGGCAAATATGCGTTTAATAAAAGTTGTTTATTTTGTTATTTAAAGTAAAATTTGTTATATACATTTTTGTCACATATCGAAGTATAAATGAGTTATACGCAAAAAACTATAGCGGGAGTCAACAATTTTTTTTGGCACGAAACCCTCAACCGAACTAAACAAAACTCGGAATGTGTATAAACACTAACTCATCCATGTTAATAAGCTGTACTAACATTACTAGGGACGAGTAGGAGTAAGGGTTGTAAGGGAGCCCTGAAATTAAAAATAACCATATATCGTTTCCTATTGTTTTTTTTGCAAATATGCATATGACAAAAGTAGTTTATTGTGTTATTTAGAGTAACTTTTGATATATTCACTTTTGTCGTATAACAAAGTATACCTAAACGAGATATACACTAAAACTAAAGCGGGAGCCAACAATATTGATGGGTACTAAAGATTGAACAGAACTTAACAAAACTCGGTATGCCATTTAGTATTAAAACATTCCTGATTATACGCTTTATTAAAATTTCTAGGTACCAACGGGAGCAGAGTAAATTTTGTTTTATACATTTTTTCGGTAACAATGTATGAAGAAAATAATTTGCATAGAAATATTGATATGCTCGACAGTTCTTTCCAATATGAACTACCGGGTACCTCACCTGGAAAAATTAATTCAAATCTATGTTAATATTTTGACCTTAATAATTCAAATCTATGCATAATGCACAGGAGACGGGAAATATGACAATATGGAGGACAGTGAAGTCTTAAATAAAAAATTAATTTTATTATTAAAAAATCCACAGCAACGACGGGTATAAACACTAAATACTGGGACGGGGAAATGTCAAAAAATTGTGCAAAATAAAGCCTTGCCAAAAAAATACCATCACCATTCAGTCTCAAATCAATTATATATATATATATATATATATATTAGCTAAGGTACCCTAGCTTCGCTGGGGAAATCGTTAGAGACATAATGTGACGGTATTTCTTTTGGCAGGGCTTTACTTTACACAATATTTATACATTTCCCCGTCTGAGTTTTTAGTTTTCTGGGCAAGTAGCTTGTTTTATAACATAATGAGCCACATAATTCATAATCATATTTTTTTTAATATAACAGTTTTTTATTATAAACTAAGTAATATTTACAGTTTCTATTCCCAAAATCAGCCCCAAATCATATATACTTATTTTAAGTATTTAATAGCCATTCTTAAAAATATTTTATTGTACACCCGACGAAGAGAGTGTTCATAATGTTTCAAATTTTCTGTTGTGTACGGGAAAGGGGTGTATCCCTTTCCCGCCACCAACCATTGGTGCCCGGTTTTTACTTTGTTATACGACAAAAGTGGATATAACTAATGTTACTGTCAATAACAAACTAAACTACGTTGGTTATGTGCACTCCTGCCGAAAATCCAGTAGAAAATGAAATATTGTTATATTTTATTTCAGGCTTTACTTATAACCCCCACTCCGGTTCTTTTCTAAAAGTGTTCATATAGCTTATAATCAAGGAAGTCACTAATAATAACACACATAAAGAGTTTTATTGAGTTTGGTTCAGTCTTTTATGTCCTTTCAAATTGTTGACTCCCGCTTTAGTTATCAATGTATATCTCGTTCAAACTTTGTTATACAACAAATGTATATATAACAAAAGTTACTATAAATAACTAAATGAACAACTTTTGTTATGTGCAAATATTCCGACAAACCAATAGAAAACGAAATATCGCTAGTTTCAATTTCAGGCCTCCCTTCTCTTCGTTTCAGAGAATATTTTTATAACCTATAATCTAAGTTGGGTTATTAGTAACCCAAGTTGGTAGATACGTACCAAATGTCACAAAATTCGGTTCTGACGTGAAAAGGTAACAAACAAACAGACACCAAAGCCAAAAACTATAGATATCGCGTCTATGGCATGTGAAACGAAAAAGTATCGTGAAATTTCGAGAAAAATATCAATGTACAAACAGACGTTACATTTTTATATATATTTTAGAGATACAGGGAGTCCCTAGTTCCCGTATTAATAAAAGGCTGAGACTTAGTGTGCAATAATTGTGACACCTGAAAAATCTTTTCAATCCATATTCAACATCGTCACCTTCTCCAGTACTTGTCCAGCAACCATAACTTTGGAATTTCCCATGGAATGCCATACTTTTTATGACTAATTCTCGTAGAAAATCAAATTTTAAAACGAGTTTATATAAGTGAATTTTTCGATTTGACGCATCCTTTAGTCGTAAAATGCACAAATCTTTATTTCAGTAACGGCACACTTTATTGAAAAATGCTGACATAAAGGTTGCATCCAAACTATCTTTGAAACAAGTCTACGGGAAAGGAATGTATTCTGAAATGTATGCTTAAAAAAAATATTTAAAACAAAATAACTCAAAAGTATTCTTAAATGAATCTAAAAATTTTTTACTTCAAAGAACATCAACAATAAAAAACGTTCTTAAAATTAATTTATATAAAAATAATTACGTAATAATTATTTGTAAAAGGAATAAATTTTTCCACCTGATAACTTCAAGTAAAAAAAAAAAATAGAAACCATTTTTTTTTTCTTTTCACTACAATACTTACAGCTAGTATTTACAAATGTTCAAAACGGCTTCCTTTCTCATTTACGTACTCCAAAAGACTATATCTGAAATCTCCTTTGGCCCTGTGTATTTCTGGTACTGAATTTGATTTTATCTCCAATCTGATTTTATTTTTTATTTCTTCAATATTCTGCGACCTGTTCTGGTAGACGATGCTTTTGACCCTCCCCCATATAAAATAATTCATTTCTGTCAGATCGGGTGTCCTGGGTGACAACTAAGTGTGTAAGCTGCGACGGATATTGCGTTGGGGAAAGATGTCTCTTATTGTTGATCGAGTAGTGATTTAGAAGTGAGAAGGAGATCCGTCAAGCTGCAGTCCCATTTCATTTCTTTGCATCAGAGGTATGTCTTCTATTTAATTTAAAAACTCGGAAGCGGTTGAACACTGTACTATTAAAGTTATATTTAAGAAATGTGGGCCGATGATTCTTCCCCGTTAGATACTGCACCGTTTTTTTTTTTGCATGCATGAAACTATGCAGAGGGGACAATGTATTCCTTTTACAAATAATTACTACGTAATTAGTTTAAAATAAAAAAATTTCTAATGATTTTTTTTCGTTGTTAGTGTTCTTTCAAGTAAACATTTTTTTTTTATTAATTCAAGAATGCTTTTAAGTTATTTCGTTTTAAATACCTTTTTTTAATTTATTTATTTTTTTTTTTTTTTAAATTTCAGAATACATTCCTCTTCCTGTAGACTTGTTTCAAAGATAATTTGGGTGGATGTAACTTTTATGTAGCAGCATTTTTCTATAAAATGAGCCGTTTCTGAAATAAAGATTTGTGCATTTACGGCTAAAGAATGCGTCAAATCGAAAAATCCACCGATATAAACTCGTTATTCTTCATAAAAAGTATGGCATTCCGATGGAAATTTCAAAGTTATGGTGGCTGGAGAAGTACTGTAGAAGGTTACGAGTTTGAATATGGACTGAAAACATTCTTCAGGAGTCACAATTAAGGTACACAAAGTCTCAGCCTTTTATTAACACAATAGGCGATTTTAAGGGGGGTCGCACGGGAACTTGGACACCCTGTATACACACACGCATACACACACGCACAAACACACACACACACACACACACACACACACACACACACACTCACACACATGTATATATCTCTTTCTCACTCTCTCTAGTTGATAATATTTATGTTTTTATAATGTGCATTTATTTGTTTTTATAGGCTGCAGTCATAAACTTTAATTTATTTACTTTTAATCTAATACAAAATGACTATCAATGCCTTGATTTCATGACTATAACTTTTCTTTAAATTAATAATTTTTCCCTCAAACAAAAAAATATTAACTATTTACTGATGGCGCTTTCCACCCAAGCAGGCCACCAACAACCAAGAAATGTTTGTATACAGAAATATTGCATTTCTTTTAGGGAGTTTTATCCCAAAATAAAGGAGTTACTTCATCGCTTAATTTGAGTTCTCTGTTGTAATTCTTGCATATTATCACATGCACTAAAATTACTAGGAAGCTAAAGAAAAGAAAAAATTACTTTAATGTTCTATTTAAAAAATAAATAAAACTATCCCTGAATTACGCTTTTAGGAAACCCCAAGTGAAGATTAGGAGTGCTTGTCAAGAAGACATGTAGAGGAGGCATGGAGGTTGGTCATAATCTGAAAAGCTTTACTCAATGGCACACATTAAGTCATCCATTCACAAAGTGTTGGAATGAAGCCATAATTCTGACTAAATAAATAACTTACAAGAAGCTCGTTATCCTTTTCCAAGTGGCTGAACGTGACGGCGCCGAGCATGCAGTAAGCAACGACCAGTGTTACCAGCATTACATGTGTAAACAGACATGTGAATACCTTCCATGTGAAATAGAGAATTCGAGTACATCGGTGGGATCCGGTGTGCTCGTCCATCTGCTCCGGTCTGATACTGACGTAAATATAGGTTTGGTTTCCATTCGCCTCGTGGTATTTTTAGCAGACTCGGCGAGTGCAGACTAAGCTTTCCCACTGACACGCCTTCTCGGCGGCATGCCAATATTCGGAGATTCCCTGTTATGACGCACCCCCCCCCCCTCATTGACGTATAACTTGTGATGACGTTTTAGCACATTACCCTTAGCGGGAGACAGCTATTCAGGCTCTACTCAAAACGTGATATTCAAAAAGTTTCTTGAAATGTATTTCGATGCTTCCAAGGAGAAAATGAGGTCCGTTCAAAAGTAAATATATACACCGGTGACACAGACATGGGTACGTCCACCACTACCTATCTCAGTACGCTGAAGGTAAAGAGGTGCAGGATCGATCTCCACTAAGGTAAAACATGTTATTTTCCATAGCGTGCACGTGCCACGGCGATTGTGGATAAGTGTCGGCCTCGCAAGACTACATCTGACAGCCACTTGAGATGACCAACAATTATGACTCACTTAGGCACAGGCTGAACAAAGTGAACTTACCCCCTCCTGTATATAATAAGTACCGTCATTCCACTAGAGACAACTCATTCCAGGTTCTCCTTAATGCTTAATGGAGGTTGTGCTTCGACTTGGTCACTCACTACGTAAAAACGTCCGTCTCGCATGGGCTGTGTAAACTAAGTGCTGGTATAACACACTTTTGATCCCATCTCACCACATACTCTCTATTACTAAGCGAAAAACCAACGACTTGAAGGGGAGGGGTACTAAAGGCTGAAAAAAAGTCCGTCACGTAGGAGCTGCGTAAACTAAGCAGATTTCCCACGTGAAGTTTTACAGTAGAGAAATCTGCCCAATAGCAACTGTAGTAGTAAGGTATCCCTAAACCTATTCAAGAGGGACGAATAGTTACGGAAGAGCTCTTGGCGGAAAGTCCCGAACATAGCCGAATACTGCCGACCACACAAAGAATACAAATGCAAATATCCCGGTTAATATACAAGATAAAAAATTAATATAAAGAACAATATTTATAGTAAATTTAATTTGCAATAAGATTGATTCTATACAATTTTTCGATCCGACGCATAATAACGGAGATATTTTGAATTTTCAAAAATCCTCCCTCTAACCCCCCCCCATTGGTCCGATTTCAGCCATTAACGAACTTGATCTTCCTTTTTATATAAAACGATTAAATTCCGAGTTTGGTACGATCAAACAAAAATTGCGACCACTAGAGCGTTAACAGACAAATATATATATACATATATAATTTTGAACGGACCTCATTTTCGTCATCTCCTGGGTAGGATCGATGGACATTTGAAGAAATTTTTCGAAACTCGCGTCATGAGTACGACCTCAATAGCTGATTACCCTTAAGGGAAATCTGCTAAAAGTTGGAATAACTCGTTTAATACTTGAGTTATGAAAAAATGTATAGGACAACAATTCTAGACCATCAAAAAAAATTTACGAGACAAGAACATAAGATCTAATTGGATGACGTCATTACGAAACAAATTGGCATGTACCTCGTATAAAAAAAAGTCTCTTGAAAACTCTCTTAGTATGAGGTCTATTAGTATTTAAGCTTAAAATGATTTGGTTCACGATATAACAGCTTATTTTTGACATTAAATGAGTAAGAGTCGGGGTAACTGAAGGCTGGAAACAAAGAAATCCAAATATCTCGGTTTTACTTAGTACGTAGAAGTATCGTCTGGCAACGATCAGACAAAAGTTTCGACCGCTAGCTCGTTAACACACACACACACACACACACACACACACACACACACACACACACACACACACACACACACACACACACACAGGTAGATAGATATTGTTACGTTTTTATTACCAAACCAGTAATAAACGTTAATAATAAGAGTTCTTTTGGATTGCAAAATTAAACAGTCACAAGTTTCACAGTTTTTATCACTGAACAATTTATTTCACAATGCACAATACACTTGGCAATTATTCTTAATTACTACTCACAGTATACACTGATAGCGCCACTGTTCTTCAGATTACACAGTCCAATAATTCACTCACGGTCACTGAAGTACACCAAAAGACGGCACTGCACTGTCCTCTACTTCGCGGCACTGCATTGTCATAAACACGGCACCAAACTGTTACTTACAGTCACGGCGCAACACTGTTCTTCTTATAAAAACACTTTACCGCACTGCACTAAGTCGCACTGTAGCACCGAACGCACATATGAACACTTGAGAAGAAAACTACTGACTCGCTCGTGGCTGGCCGGCTCTTTATATATTTAGTTCGTCGGCATGCATCAAAGAGGAATTCGCTGGACCCTTCGACGTCTGGACTGGAAGAGACTAGTAGGAGCTCGACCCTCTGCCGTCTTCTTTGATCTACCTCGCACTTCCCAAATACGCAACTCTCTCTCTGAAGGATTATTCATCTATTTAATTTTCGCAACACTATATAACATTTTGAACGTACATCATTTTCGTCATCTCAAAAGAAAAAAAGACGAATTGCATTAGACAATGTTGAAGAAAATAGGCTAATTCTAAATATAATATATACGAAATAACCTGTAACACCTGCAATGGAACTTATTATATTGGCGCGAACGTTAGAGGGAAATGAGCACTTCAGAAATGTAATTTGCAATCTATTATTAGATTGAATAAATATATCATATACGTAGGCACTTATTAATACAATATCTAGCAAAGAATTATCATAGGGTTTTGTTAAATTAATGTTATTTTTTTTGAAAAGGGATACCCACCGAAGAGGTGGACTTTATGTTTTAGTAGGAATGTCTGGATCTTCCCTGCTGGCGTTTAATTTGTCAGTCCTCATTTGTTTTTTGGTTATATTTTCATAACGAAAACAAGATTGTAAGAGTTTACGCTTGTTATGGTATTGTTCAACTAAACGTTCTTTGATTTGTACTTCAGTTTCGAGAATACATTTATATATATATATATATATATTCAGATATAGACATATATAAAAAAATATATATATATATATTTGTCTGTTAACACTCTAGCGGTCGCAATTTTTGTTAATCGTCACCAAACTCGGTATTCAGTTGTTTTATGCAAAAAGGAAGATCAAGTTCTTTAACGGCTGAAATTAGACCAGCAGGAGGGGTAATTTTGAAAAGTCGAAATATCTCCGTTACTATACGTCGGATCGAAAAATTGTATAGAACCAATCTTATTGCAAATTTAATTTATTATAAATATTGTCATATACATTTATTCTCTATTTTGAATATTAACCGAGATATTTGCATTTTTATAAAGTGTAACGGACGAGCTATGGGCGCTTCTATTCGTTCCCGCCGAAAGCTAGTTCGGCCGTTTCGTAACTATTCGGCACTCATAAGGAGATTTCTCTATTGTATAACTTTACGTGGGAAATCTGCTTAGTTTACACAGCCCGTGCGTGACGGAGTTTTATTGGCTTTCTGTCTTATTTTGTTTTTCTAGACATATGATAATTATTTACATAAGTCATAACGTGATCCTTCATCCTAAGAAAATAATAGCGGTGTCTGGGTTTATTGTATGTTTCTAGACCTCCACGATGACATGTTTTACCAATATAATAGTTGTCAATAATCTCTTTTTTTTCGTTCGTATCTGTCACGTCTAAACATTTGTGTATGTATCTATTGATTTTAACAGTTGGATGTTTGTCTTGTATGATACGAGTTACGGCATTAAATATCCCTTCGAATTCTGGACGGACAGTTTCTACAGTAGGTTCACATTAAATACCACATACTGTATTGGGTTTAACTATTTCTAGAAGTATATCGTCTAAGTCTGGTGTCCACGGGTAAGCCGTATTTACTGCGTATCGGAATTTGTTGAATGGTCGAGTAAGTGAAATATTTTGTTGTACGTGTTGAATAAATATTTGGTGTTTTTTTTCTATATTGATTGGTTTGTCGTTAGTTACTATCCAGACTTGTTGATTGTTAGATTCCTGACTGTTTAATGTCAAATTCAAAGTCCGCGAGTTGAAACATCAATTTCATGAGTCTATTGTTTGAATTTTTCATTGTGAAGAGCCAAGAGAGCGGTTTATGGTCTGTTTTTAATGTTAATCGTTTGCCAAAATCACAACTGGTTACAGTGACAATACTTTATATGTGTTTGCATCAGACGGGAATCGGAAGAAAAAGTCTGTCACCCAGGAGCTGCGTAAACTAAACCGATTTCCCACTGCCAGGTTTATAACAGACAAATCTACATACTGGTAACACCACCGCGAATAAATACAAACGGTAATAAGAAATCTTTCAGTCGATTTACAAGTTAATAATATCTACAAGGAAAGCATCTGAATTGTAATCAAACAAAGCAGCCAATATCGTAGCGCTGAATAGATAGCATAATTCTAGACCGGAAAGAAAAACCATTAATGAAATATATCTGAATTTAATATATTAATTTTATTGAAAACTATTTACTATAGCTAGTGCAGTAATTTGTAATGAATCAGAATAATTTTTATCTGAAACGCTCAGATTTTGGTTATCCAAGAACAAAAGAATGTGGAAGGGGGATGGGGCCCAACAGAACGTATTTGCATGTATCTATTATAATAATATTGTTGAAAACAAACATAATGTGAACCTTGTGACATGTGAAACGAAAATGTAACGTGAAGTTTTGAGAAAAAAATCAATGTAACAGACAGAGGTTACAATTTTATATATATACTAGTACCAGATACCCGGGTTCGCTCGGGAATTCATTTGAGGCTGAATGGTGATGGTATTTTTTTGGCAAGGCTTTACTTTGCACAATATTTTGACATTTACCCGTCCCAGTGTTTAGTTTAAATACCCGTCATTTCTGTGGATTTGTTAATAATAAAATTATTTTTTTTATGTAAGACTTCACTGTTCTCCATATTGTCATATTTCCCGTTTCCTGTGCATTATGCATAGATTTGAATTATTAAGCACAAAATATTAACATACATTTGAATTAGTTTTTCCCGGTGAGGTACCTTGTAGTTCCAAAGAATTGTTGAGCAAATTTCAGTAAATAATAAAATAAACCACTTTGTTATGTGCATATTTGCCGAAACCCCAGTAGGAGACGAAATATCACTATTTTTAATTTCAGGCCTCCCTTATAAACCCCACTCCTGCCCGTCCCTAGAAATGTTAGAATGGCTTATTATAAGGAAGACGTTAGTGCTAATTCACATACCGAGTTTGGTTTAGTTCGGTTGAGTCTTTTGTGCCAAATAAAATTGTTGACTTTGGCTATCACTTTTTGGCGTATAACGCCTTTATAATTAGATATACGACAAAAGTGTATATAACAAAAGTTTCTCTAAATAACAAAATAAACAACTTTTGTTATGTACATATTTGCCAAAACCCCAATAGGAAACGAAATATCACTATTTTTAATTTCAGGCCTCCCCTATAACCCCCACTCCTGCCCGTCCCTAGAAATGTTAGTATGGCTTATTATAAGGAAGATGTTAGTGCTAATTCACATACCGAGTGTTTTATTTAGTTCGGTTGAGTCTTTTGTGCCAAATAAAATTGTTGACTTTGGCTATCACTTTTTGGCGTATAACGCCTTTATAATTAGATATACGACAAAAGCGTATATAACAAAAGTTTCTCTAAATAACAAAATAAATAACTTTTGTTATGTACATATTTGCCAAAACCCCAATAGGAAACGAAATATCACTATTTTTAATTTCAGGCCTCCCTTATAACCCCCACTCCTGCCCGTCTCTAGAAATGTTAGTATGGCTTATTATAAGGAAGACGTTAGTGCTAATTCACATACCGAGTTTGGTTTAGTTCGGTTGAGTCTTTTGAGCCAAATAAAATTGTTGACTTCCGCTATCATTTTTAGCGTATAACGCCTTTATACTTAGGTATACGACAAAAGTGTATATAACAAAAGTTACTCTAAATAACAAATTAAACAACATTTGTTATGTGCATAATTGCCAAAACTGCAATAGGAAACGAAATATCACTATTTTTAATTTCAGGCCTCTCCTATAACCCCCACTCCTGTTCGTCTCAGAGAATATTAACATAGCCTTAAGTCTAAGTTGGGTTAGTAGTAATATACATACCAAGTTTCATAAAATTCGGTTCAGCCGTTTATGCGTGAAAAGGTAACAAACAAACAAACAAACAAACATACACGAAAGAAACAAAATGCAGTTATGGTGTCTATGACATGTGAAACGAAAAGTTATCGTGAAATTTCGCAAAAAAAATCAATGTACAGACAGAGGTTACAATTTTATATATATATATATATATTTATATATATATATATATATATATATATATATATATATTATATATATATATATATATATACTAGCCAAACACACTCAGCTAACTTCGCTCGGGAAATCATTTGAGACGGAAAGATTCTATTTTGTTTTTGGCAGTGCTTCTACGTGTACAACTGCTCTTCCCGTCTCATTTCTACCCTTAAGGGTCCGTTGGGCGACTTATGGAAACAAATTTTTAGATTTGAAGAATAAATGAAAATAAGTCTCTAATCATTCCCTCTCCACTGTTTGACACACCGTGAATAATTCAAATCATAATCATGGATAGCATTTATTATAATTAAATATCATCTATAATGTACATATTTTCTGTATACAATCTAGCTAATATACCCGGCGATGCCCGGGAAATCAATAAGTTCAGTTCAATCGTTAGTGCCCAACAAAATTGTTGGCTCCAGCTCTAGTTTTTAGTGTATATCTCGTTTATACTTTGTTATACGACAAAAATGAATATAACAAAAGTTACTTTAAATAACAAAATAAACAACTTGTGTCATGTGCATATTTGCAGAAAACCCAATAGAAAACGAAATGCCCCTATTTTTAATCAGCTATTGAGGTCGTACTCATGATGCTATTTTCGAAATTTTTCTTCAAATGTCCATTGATCCTACCCAGGAGATGACGAAAATTAGGTCCGTTCAAAACTGTATGTATATATATATTTGTCTGTTACCGCTCCTTGGCGTCGCAATTTTTGTCTTATTGTTACCAAACTTCATGCATAATCGTTTTAAACGAAAAGAAAGATCAAGTTCGTTAATGGCTGAAATCCGACCAGGGGGAGGGGGGGGGTTTAGAGGGTGAGAATTTCGAGAATTCTTAATATCTCCGTTATTATGCGTCGGATTGAAAAATTGTTGATGAAAAAAACCAATCTTAATGGAAATGTAATGTTCTATAAACGTTGTTATGTACATTTTTTCACTATCTTGATTATTAACTGAGATATTTGCATTTTTTTTGTTTTCGGTCTTCAGTAAAGCCCCACTCCTACTCATCTCATATTAACAATATTCTATTATGTTATGGAGCACTTTATTTGAAGCTTAAATACCAAATATTTTTTCATTGAACTTTTAAGTTTTGAGATAAATGCAAATACGTGGCGCACTTGGGAAATCTACTTAGGTGACGCAGCCCCTGCGTGAAGGACTTTTTATAGCAAGGCTTCAATGTGTACAATTATACTTCCCGTCTCAGCCTATTATTTTTGCATAAGTGCCAGGTAATTGTAGGGGACTTTAATAAAAGTTATTTTAAATAACAAACTAAAATCCTTCTGTAATGTGCATGAGATAATAGGCTTCCCGGATAACACCCCCCCCCCTTTCGTCCGTAGAAATGCTAACATAGCTAATTTTCATGGAGGAGTGGATGCTTATTCACATACAAAGTTTTGTTTAATTTGGTTGCATTTTGCACCCAATAAAATTGTTGATTTCCGCTATAGATTTCCTCGTTTATAATTCGGTTTACGAAAAAGTATATATAACAAAAGTTACTTTAAATAACACAATGAACAACTTTTGTTACTTGCATCTGTTGAAAAACCAATAGGAAAAGGAATATCGCAATATCGCTTTCTCATAACTCCCGTTTGGACCTAAAGATTTTAAAATACTTTATAATCATGGAAGAATTAATGCTAATTCACATACCGAGTTTTGTTAAGTTCGGTTCAATTGTTAGTGCTCAATGAAATTGTTGTCTCCCGCTTTAGTTTTTAGTGTATATCTCGTTTATAAACTACTTTTGTCATTTGCATATTTCTAGAAAACCCAATAGACGGCGGCTTCGCTCGGGAAATCATTTGAGGCGGAAAGATTCTATTTTGTTTTGGCAATGCTTCTACGTGTACAACTCCATTTCCCGTCTGGGCGCATGTTTTCCCCGTAAGTTCAGTTGGGCGACTTATGGAAAAAAATATGTAGATTTGAAGAATAAAGTTACTCTAAATAACAAATTAAACAACTTTTATCGCTATTTTTAATTGCACGCCTCCCTTATAACCCCCACTCCTGTTCGTCCCTTGATGTTTGTATAGTTTATTATCATGGAGGAGTTAGTGCTTATACACATACCGAGTTTCGTTTAGTTCGGTTGAGTCTTTTGTGCCAACTACAATTGTTGACTCCCGCTATAGTTTTTAGTGTATAACTCGAAGTTGTTTCAACTCATTTATATTTCGGTATACTACAAAAGTGTATATAACAGAAGTTACTTTATAACAAAATAATCAACTTTTGTTGTGAGCATATTTGCCGAAAAGGCAATAGGAAACGAAATATCGCTATTTTTAGTTTCAGGTCTCCCTTATAACCCCCACTCCTGCTCCGGTTTAAAGTTTTAAATTGCCCTTAACATATATCAAAATTATAAATCCATATTGGGTGGATTTTACACCAGTTTTACTGAGTATAAATCTCCCCAGTAATAATAATAATAAAGTATGTTTATTTAGAACATTAGCAAGTAATAAATTACAAATTTACAAGTTTTTTAAATAATAAAAGATAAAAGAACATTTTTCTAAAAAATACACACAAGCATACACACCTTGGACTATGGCGTCCGCCTGTTGAGTTCTGCCTATTCATTCATGGTTTCATATATTTACAAAGTTCAAATACAGAGAATATTTAATTATTGCATTCATCAGTTTGGAATTTTCGATATCATTGTGAGACGCACAAATACTTATACAAAGCCTGCCAATCTTTACCATTCAAAAATAAAATATAATCATTGTAACTTAATTGAAAAATTCTATATAACCAATGTTGTTGGATTTTTCTAAATCTATTGTTCTACACACGTTTTTTCGTGGTCGAATAATAATCTAGTTTATTTTATTTTTTTGGTATAAGGCTTTTGTGAACACCCACTTGTTTTAGGTCCAGCTAACATTTTAATTTCTGTATGCATAGGTTTCTTAATCCGGGAGAAATAGAGAATAGATGTTGAGATGAGGTCATTACAATATTCCAGCGAGTGGGAAATCTGCTTAGTTTACGCAGGCCCTGCATGAAGGGCTTTTTCGTCCTGGAAGCTGTAGGCACAGAATAGGGATAGCGATCAATGCAGCTCACCCTGTTGGGCGTTTGGAGTAGTTGCTGAGTAACTGGTGAAACGGCCGCTAGATAGCATGGAGTTCCCTCCTTCGGGCTCGACGACTAGGAGCAGAGCTCCTGCTCGGGCATATTCTCCTAATAGCCAGCCACGAATTTCAGTCCCCATTTCGACGTTTAATGCCCATCTAAATGGACGATAAAACATTTGAATGGAACAAGCCCTCAGGGCAAACTGGCGTTTCTCCTGGATTAATTTTATATTGGAAATAAAGAACGAATCTGTAGGCACAGAATAGGGATAGGGATCAATACAGCGCACCCTATTGAGCGTTTGGAGTAGTTGCTGAGTAACTGGTGAAACGGCCGCTAGATGGCATGGAGTTCTCTCCTAGGGCCTCGCCGACTAAGAGCAGAGCTCCAGTTCGGGCATATACTCCTCTAGCCAGCCACGAATTATGAATGGTCCATAA